>CABHPQ010153436.1:0-24489 GCA_902168405.1 Peromyscus aztecus | reverse complement strand
CAAATCAAAGTTTGCTTCTGAAATGCCGCAGTTGAGACCCACGAAAGTAAGTGAGGAAGTGGGACATTTTACTCCCTGCTGAGACACAAGGCCATGGATTGGAAGTGTGAGGTCACAGAGCAACGGTGCGACTCAGTGTGACAGCAGCAAATTCTGGAGAGTTCTCTGGAAAAGTATCCTGTGTAACTCAAGGAAGGTATTTCATTCATGCTTTGAACTATAATTCTATAACCATTTCATCCCTCTAGATCTCTATCCATACACTATTATTTCCTCGGAAACTCTAGGAGGTGGGCAGCAAAGTGGAGAAAGTTCTTCACTGACTAAAAGAACAGATGCTAAATGAGAGATGCCATCTTGTCTTAAGTTACTCTTGGAGGCTTGATGCAGCAAACCAATGGTTGTCTCCAGCACTGCCATGTGCCCAGTTGTGCCCTTTGACACTGTAGTTCTTAGTGACTTTTTCCAAGGCACTCAGTAACTCACTTTCCTTGTCAGAAGAATCGAGTAGTTTAATAGAATTATAGAAAGCAGTGAATGCTGAAAATGAAAATAAAATGTTTGTTCTAGAAAATTCTGCACCCAGGATTTAAACTGCTTTAATCTGAATGTTATAAATCTATACCCATTATAATGGATGATTTTTTTTTTATTCCATGGTCTCTCTATAAAGTTACTTTCCAAAGGACCAATCTTAATTGAATGTAATTGTTTTAATACCTGGTGAAATTGGGTGCCTGTTTTATCCTTCCTCTGAATGAGATAAATATGATTAAGCCTCATAGATTAAGAAATAAATCTCTTTTTACTAATATTATATTGATCATCAGTGATAATAAGTTCTTAGTCACATTTTGAACATTACAAAAGATTGTCAATTAACTGGAACTTTTTTCTTTTCTTCCCTAACTGTTTTTCGTTAAGTTATTCCTTCAAACTCCAGGTAACAGTATTCCTGAGAATACATCTTGTGACAGTCTTATGCACATACATATAGATACTTTAGTCACCACACATAAACATTCAACACATTACATTCAACACGTTTAAGGACACCTTAAATGGAACAGATGCACAAATCTGTAAAATCTCAGAAGTCCAACACGAGAGAGAGTATTTCCACTCTGTAAGTTCCTATTTCTCAGAGTGGACAAGTCTTTTTTTTTTTTTCAAGGTAAAACATTACTTAGCTTATTGAAAAATTTCTAACAGATTTCTATACACGACACTGAAGGAGTCAGGCTAAAAGGTAGACAGACCAGTAAAATCTCTCAAACAATAAAATTTCTCAAACAGCCCAACACATTTAAAATATATAAAGGTATTTAGGGTTATTGTTGAGTATTTAACAATTCATTGACCTCTATACTTCTTAAATATCTGACACAATTATAAAGATTTTGAATCAAGAATCCCAAAACTGGAACAAAGCACATAGACGCACATAACTCAGACACTTGTAATTATCAGACATAAGGCCTCTAATGCTAATTGAGCAGCATAGTTTTTAACAGGCAAAGTACATCAGCTTAGAACCAGAAAACCACTTGCATGTCAACTTCTGCACTTAGGGATGAACTCAGCATTAAGTATAAATGATGTGAAGATGCTATAGCACATAAAACAGATCCCTTTATCTCCTTGATTTCCCATACTTGTTCTTAGTCAAAGGCCCGGAGGTGATACCGTCTTGATTTTCTCAGCTTGGGGATTTTAAATCTTATTCTAATTAATTTATAGATACTTTCATTTTCTTGGTGAATGGGCCATAGCCCCAAAATATATTTGATTTTATAAGTCACAATATAAACTGTGCTTATTTAATAAATAATTCTAACATAAAAATTACTTTCCTTTATGATTTGTTTGGGTTTATAGATCTCCTCTTTATATACACGTACAGTTCATAGCCAACATAGTCAACACTGAGCTTATAGAATATATTTTAAACTCATTTCAACATAATCAAACTCTATTGACTTCTACTTGAAGACTAACTAACACACACACACACACACACACACACACACACACACACACACACACGCATTCCCATACTCATGTAGGTATGTATATACTTCTTTCAATGCTTGGTAGTTATGCAACATTTCTCTAATGTAAACTGCTAAACTTTTGAAAACCATTTATGAACTGCATGGTGCCCAGCCCTTTAATAATCCACTAAGTACTGGCCTCACAAGCCTCCCGAATTTTATTTTATTTTATTGATGTAACTGCACTTCGAGTTAAAGCCCTATTAGTGATATATACAAGCTGTCTGAGGCGATGAAGAAATTGATTACCTCTGTATTCTTCCTCATTCGCTGAGATCTCCTAAGGATCACATACTATTCGAGTAGTGAGAGAAAGTTATTTTCCCATCTAGTTCTAACAACTTAACTTTAATGTATGAAAAGATGCCCTCAGGGGCAGGCACAAGGACTATAAGGGAAAAACAATCCCCTTTCCCAATAGATCCAATCTAGACATTGATGTAGTCAGGACTAGAAGTAGGAATGCCAGCTCTTTCAAGCAATGTTATCTACATTTAGCTTTTTATAATTACATAGCTGTCTATGTTATTCATTCAGAATCATATCTGAGATTCTCTAGAACATGATGTCTAATGTGATGGATATGAAATGATCTGTGGCATTAGAATTTTGATTTGGAGCATGGAATGAAAATGACAGTTAAAAACTAAATTTTGAAAAGTCCACAGCTCTAAAAAATAGTGTTTTGTTCCTTTAATTACTGGGTATATTGTTGAGTAAAACAAAAATAACTGCAGGGTTTGTAATTTAGTTTCTCCAATCTAATTATTTTTCTTATTGGTTGTTTTATGTGAGTTGCTATATGTATGGCCGTGTAATGTACAATTTTTGAGACTACAAAAATAAACATTTTCAGGCAATGTATAATGTGAGTATCTTAAAAGACTGCATTCCTTTTTAGAACATATTGTTAGTATTCTTATGAGGGAAGCAATAGTGTATATTCTCAGCTGTCTGTAATAGTATATATATTAGCTGCTCAAAGCGAGCTATACACAATGTGCAGCAAAATGGCTCTTTCCCCTTATTCCTCCCTGTTTTTATGGTCTTCACGTGACTAAAGACTTTTAGCTATTGATTTTTAAGATGGTTATGACACATTAGGAGTTTTGGCAGCAAAATTCACTCAGACTTAACGCCACCCACTGGCTATAAAGTGCTGCTTTGGAATTAACTCTTTTCACCAAAAGCATTCTGTTGTCCGCTGTCTTCGGTCGACTTCATGGCTTCTGTGACACAGAGCTAAACATGGGACTCATCTAGTGCTGCATCTTTCTCCCCCAGCTCAGGAGGAGTGAAAGGGAATTGGCTGGACAGCAGGGGGTTCTCCATGCCATTTTCCTCACTGATGTGAAGGACAGTATCTCCATGCTGTAGGAGGCTGGATGTCTCAAGGCCAGTGAAGTCATCAGGGTCTGAGAGTTGAGTAGAAAGGGGGCTGTGGGCTGCCACGCCTTGTACTTCTGTCTCCTCCTTTTGTTCTCCTTCTTCAGCAAGGAGGGGCTCACTCTGTGATCAAAAGGATCATAGCATCATGGGCAAGTAGGATGGGTACCAGAGAAGAACATAAAAACTGCTGTGTAGCTCCAACTGGACAAGAACTCAGAGGAGAAGCCGAGGTCCCGCCCCTGTCACAGGAGGATCTATAAGGACCCTTCCAGCTTTCAAAGCATTGCTTTTCTATCCTTTGGCATAGGATTTGTTTGTTTGTTTGTTTTGGTGGGGAGGGGCCATGCTTATCTTATAGACTGTAAAAATGAACTGACATAAATGATGTGCTACAGTTCCTTTTAACTATTAAAGGCCATGCAAATGTGTATGCTAATATTACCCTTTAGTTTTCTTTAACTATCACATCAGAATTTGGCACCTATAGAAATTTATTCATAAAAGCAAAATTAAGTAACACTAAAACAATGAGGGAAAAATTTTAAGTTCATTTGATCTTCTAGGACACAGAAGACTTCATCTAAGCTAGTGACTTCATATGCTCTAGCTGAAAAATATCCTGTGTATCAGATTTCTGTTGTCAGTGATTATTCCAGCTGAAAAATAATTCCTTTTGTGTCTCCACTAAGCCATCTCTTGGTCCTTCTTATTTATAGATGCATTGTTGAGCAAATACTTCATATAGATTTTCTTTTTCACAATGGCAAAAATAGTATCTGTTTGGTCAATAGCATGTTACGGATCCGGACTTAATTATTTGAAAGGAAAGTGCATATCTAAGACACTCCTGCAAATAAGAATGCAGGGAGCAGGCCTTGCCTGTGTCTGTAGTGCCCTCACCTGCTTGGGAGACAGGCTATGAAGATCGGCGACCACAATGGCGGGAGAGGATGTCAGCACTGGCTTGTCTGTTCCTTCCGATTTCTTAGACAGGCCTGGGCTGCAGCCCTGTGGTTGGCCTGTGGCAGGAAGTGTGTCTGTTGGGGCGGCTGTTGGCTCTGGCTGAGCCTCAATGAAGGTCACAGATCGCTTCTGATCAACTGTAAGTTAGAGGTGAACCAATCAGTAGGAGAGAAATTGACCTCTGATGCTTAATAATTGGCATTAGCCAGTGATTCATCGTAAAGACATTGTTGGGTTGTAATAAATGAGATCCTACATGGCCATTTTATGTATTTTGATTTCTCTTGCTCATATAGGATAGAATTGAAGAGAGAAAACAATTTCTACATAAATAGCCTAGAACGAGATTTGCAAAGGTTAACTTCTCACAATGACCTTCCTAGTGATGAGTTCTAAAATCAAAAAGCCCAAAGAGTTTTCTTTTTGAAGAGTTCTCTTCAAAAAGCCCATATTTGCTGCACCCTTCTTGCCTTTAGTAAGAAGCAGAATGGTCTAGTTTCTGGATTGCGTAAAGAAAATACAACCTTTTACATTCAAGTTTCAGAATATTGACAATTTACCTTGGGTTGTTCCATTTATCTAGGTTCACTGGGAGTGGGGAAAGGTTGGGGAGGATGAGAAGAGAAAAAAAAAAAGGTAGTAAAGTTGTCTGGGAAACTTATCCTAAGACCTCCCCCAAAGTGAGGTTAGTCACATCACGTCACTTTCTGCAGGCCTTCTAGGCCAGGCTGCCTGCCACACAACAGCGGTGCAAGCAGAAGGGACACATGAGGCCTCCCTCACCAGATGGCTTCGTTTTAGGTTGAATGCTCCTGCGAGTGGTGGACAGTCGAGCCCCGTGGCGGTTTCTGGGTTCAGTCTGAGTCTTCTGCCTTGACAGGAGAGGGCGTCTTAGCTGAAGGAAATAGATAAAAATAAAACTGGCAAGAAAGGCCAACTGTTTGCGAACAGATCCTGTGTTCAGGTGACCCTGACTCGACTGTCTTACCTGTTCCTTCCTGTAGCCTTGAAATGTTAATGAACTTAAAATGCCAAATTTGAGAAGTTCAGTGGGTAGAAAACCCCAAAATAATGCTTAATACCTGACTTTTGCTTATTCAAACTATAGTTGAACGTCTCTCAACTCTCAGATTTACTAAGAAACCAAGACCATAGCAAAACATCAGAGCGTCTCTCAGACTTTTATTTATAAAACAATGTATGAGCCAGGAGTGGGGGTTCATACCTGGAATCCTAATACTCAGGAGGCTGAGGCAGGAGGATTGCGTGTGACACCAGCTTGGACCATATAGGGAAACTATGTCTGGAGATTGAGAAATGAGAGGAGATAGGAGTGAGGGAGAGATGGGAGAAGGTAGCAGAGGGGGAAGAGAAGGGGTTAAGGAAGGGAGGAATCTCTCCTAAGGAAATTTGTACTCTACTACCACTCCCAGCTGGCTTCCAAGTCTGTGTAAACCAGGCTGGCATTAAATTCATACACCTCCTCCCTCAGCCTCCTATGTTCTGGAAATACAGGTATGCACCACAACACCCAGCTGAAAATAGGATCTTCTGTTTCAATATTAAATTAAATCTCTAACCTCAGAGTGAGAAAGGACCTTTCTCTGATTCTATAAAAGCAGGTATTTGGTCAACTGTGTAACAGCCAATGCAAGCACTGCCCATGAGTTTGGCTGGGAAAGAAGCTTGCCAAATAGAGAAAAAGAAGGTCTATAGGCCAACCTTCCTTATCAAATAACCAGCTTTGCACAATGAAAGAGTCATATTTGAAAGAGAAGCCTCATGTGCTCAGCTTGCCCAAGCATTTACCATACATTGAGGTTGCTGTACGCTGCTTACTTCAGACAAGAAGGTCGAGTGTAATCTTAATAAACACAGGCATTAGCAAGCAAACGGATCTTCCATTTTACAGGCTGACGCTCTTAACATCTCAGGGTCCACATACCTGCCTCAGGCCCCTCTTCCTCCCCAGTGGCTGCTGCAGGAGGAGGTTCTGCTGGCCAGGTTCACTCTGTACACTTGCCACCCTGCCAAGCATCAACAGCATTAGTCCACCCTGGAGACAGCATGGAAGACCGTTCTCTGGTGGGTGTTAGCCAAAACCACTTCTATGGAACAGTCACTTCAAAGATACCATTATCTTTGAAGGATGGTTGGGGAAGAATCCCTGGGGTAGGGGTTTTCAAAGGCTTGGAAAGGAGGACAAGGCCTTGTAGCCCCAAGCTGTCAAAATTGAGATTCTGTTTTCAATCATTGATGCATATCTATCATTCAGCAGGCCGTTGGTTCGATCACACCCCTGGTTTGGAAGCCATCAAAAGGCTTGATATGTCATATTCTAATCTCAATTTTTTTTTTCCAAGGGGAATGGAAACACTGGAGACAAATACACACAAACAACTCTGTCACATGGATGGGAACACCTGTTTTAAAACGTCCAATTGAAACGAAAATAAGATGGACAAATATTGAACACATCAGACACAGAGTCCATTTGGGTGAAGGGACACATTCAACACATGTTTGCAGCCTGAAGTCTCTGTGACAGCTAAGCAAATAGTCACATGGGTAGAAAATTTAAATATATTTGAAAACTGTTTTAGATTTAAAAGGCTGGCAAAGTAAACTGACAGGAAACTCAATTAGCTGCACTCAAACGAGCTGTGCAGTTGATAAAAGGAACAGTCTGCTCCTCCCAAATTACTGTGTATGTGTGTCTCATCAGGAAAAATGTCTACTGACAGGGTCTGCTACTTTGGTGTTGGTGAAGCTGAACACACTGAAATGGGCCATGTTTCTTTTTCATTCTCCATGCACGTATCATAGGAATCTACAACGGAAGAGAGAATGAAAAGAGAAATACATTGTGCCCCATATGATATTTTAATTCTGTGGTTGATGTCAATGCGATTAATTGATTTATGGTTCAATGATGTCTTTGCCTTTCCAAAAGGAGAGTCATCTACAGATATTGTTAGGGTAAACAATCCCACAGAGGAACCCAGTCAGCAACTGTCCAAGAAAAAAATAGAGAATGATTATATCTACACAATCCTGTTTTGTTTTGTTTTTTTAATGTGCTACATAAACACCTCGCTGCACTTTTAGTAAAAGAAATTAGTGGCAAGATGGGCATTCAGATGCTTCTCATGTCCTAATGACAGGCTAATAACCACATTTGATACAGTCAAAGCTATCATTTATTCAAAGTCCAACTTATATTTTTACTAGAAGAAAAAGCAATGACTCCGTAAGATCTGTCGAATTTTCTATGAAATAGGGCTATGATTACACCATCTGATGTATGCAACACAAAATTCTACAAAGACTACCAAAAAAGAGGTGTTTAAAACTGCTTTTCTTCCCCCAAAATCAAGTTCAACAGATTGATGTGTATTATCTTTATACTATTTTGTAGTGTGTATAAGGGAACTCTATGCTAATGAAACAGTGTAGCACATTTTGATAAACAGTCCAAACTATGTTGCTGGCATGTCTGAAATGACATCTCCTTATTATCCATTTTAACATGTGTCTGTTAAGTTGGAAAACATATATATGCACACAAGTAGGAACACATTTCTCCCAATACCAAGCAAAGCTACCATTGGAATGGATTCTTCATTGACATCTAGATGTTACCTCAGTTCCCTTGGCCATAAAGGGAGGTTGATACTTACCAACTACCTCCCATTAAGGTGGAGAAAAGAAGTTAGTTGATGTAAAATGGTTTGTATATGGAAAGTGACATGTATAGACAGCATGCTTTCTTGTTTTACATTTGTTGTTTGTAATGAGTTTATTGCTTCTAGGATAGTAAAAGGAAGTAGGTAATACATTTTGAAAACTACGGAACAGAGAAAATGAATACGAGGCAGTCCTCTTGTCTCACTTTTATTTAGTAATCTGAGATTGTGAGAAAAAATGGTGCAAGAAAAGAAAAATATACATTACTTGGAGAGTTAAATGTCACAACATAACAGCAGTTTAATGATGGTTACTTCAAGGGAAGATCATGAGCATCAACATTTCTCTATGGACAGAGAGGCTTATAGCTAAGAAATCTATCAGGTTTCTTTAGTCATTGGCTGTTCTATGTAAATAATATAGAAATGTACACATCAAAAATGAAATATAGAACATGTTCCTGGAACACATCCCAGGCAATAAATTATACTTGCCCTAGAAATATGATGTTGCAATTTCTATTTGCTGCATCAATGAATTGTCACGTGAAACAGCAAAAAAAGCTAACAATGAATGTAATGTAGGCAAAACTTTTCGTATCTTGGAGTTTATTTCAAACTGGAACTAAATATAAAAATTAGCTTCTGTTGTGTGATATTTTGTTTGTGTTCTGACAAATAAATCTTGCCTGGAGATCAGAGGGTAGATCTCCAGGCACTGGTTAACTAGCCACTGGTTAACCATAGAAGCTGGGCAGTGGTGGCTCACACCTTTAATTCCAGCACTTGGGAGGTAGATACAGGAAGTGAAAAGGCGAGAGGTAAGAAGTCACTGGTGGCTGCTCCTCTGCTTCACTGATCTTTCAGGTTATTACCCCAATATCTGACTCCTGGTTTTTATTGATAAAATTAAATAGATTTACACTTCAAGCTTCAGTGTAGCTTCTGTTCCTTCATATAATGTAATATTTCAGTTATTTGTAGGAACTGGGAGAAAGCCAAGCTTTTTGTATTAAGACTCTATCTGTATTATGTTCTGCCTTCTATTTTAAAAGCAGTCTTATCCAAAGTCTTCACCTACCACAAATGTAATAATCAAAATTATTTTCCTCATCAAGGAGCTACTACATTTTACTGGGTAGTCTCAAATTTTAAAAGTATACTTCAGTAGGCAACTAAAGCCTTTTGAATAACTGAAATATCTATTCATGTACCACAGCTATGAAAAACAATTGAGAAGTTGAAATGATGTCAAAGTTTGTCAAACTAGTTGATCAAATACTAAAAACTTGATTGCTGTGGGATGTTCTGTATGGCAAATGTGTTGCTAATAAAACACTGATTGGCCTGTGGCTAGGCAGGAAGTGTAGGTGGGACTAACAGAGAGAATAAAAAGAACAGGAAGGCAGAGGGAGGCTCGGCCAGCCACCACCAGGACAAGCAGCTTGTAAAGATGCCGGTAAGCCATGAGCCATGTGGCAAGGTATAGATTTATAGAAATGGATTAATATAAGATATAAGAGCAGTTAGCAAGAAGCCTGCCACGGCCATACAGTTTGTAAGCAGTATAAGTCTCTGTGTTTACTTGGTTGGGTCTGAGCGGCTGTGGGACTGGCAGGTGAAAGATATTTATCCTGACTGTGGGCCAGGCAGGAAAACTCTAGCAACACTTGATCTTATATAGAATACTGGTTTCTTGGAAGCATTAATTTTAAGAACGACAGCTGATTTTTATTGTCTTAAATAAATAGGGTGAAACAATAAGTACAAAAGCTAATAAAACTTTCCAAATTTAACCTAATGTCTTGCAACACATTTATAAGTAAATAACCTTTTGTTGTAGAGGGCCATGGTCCCAGTATGTTACCCTTGCTGGCCTAGAATGTGCCAAGCACCAGCTGAAGCCTCCCCGCGCCCCCACCCCCCCAAGTGCTAGGGCTACATGATAGGTCTGTATTGACATGCCTTTCCTTGTCTTGTGTTTCTGAGTTCCTGAAAATACCACTTTGGCAAATAACAGTAAAATCCAGATTTTAGAGAAGGAAATCCAACCAGGGCACAGCAGAGTTGGTGTGATTCAAACTGTCTTCAAAAACTAATTCCTGTTTATAATACAAGGAAGCAATTCATAAGCTAGGGGAATTTGGGCAATGTTAGGAAAATGATTCTGATAAGATTACCTCCTTTTCATTGTTACAGAATAATGGCCTCGACCAAAGTATATACATGTGTATATTTCCTAATTATATGCCTGATAATATTTTCTTAGATGAGGGCTATATAAACAAGGAGCCATTCAGTAATGCAAGGATCATTTGTGTCACTTAAATCATAAAAATAAACTATATTATTACAATATATCATATATAACATAAATAAAAAGTTAAGCAGACACTCTGGATGACAACACTACCTGGCTAGTAAATTGGTGTGTTAATTGCTTCTTTCTATACTTTTGGCTTCCGCTTTAATTTGGTTATAGAACTCTAGAAGCGGGGCATAATGGATATGGCACAGCCATTTATCCTGAGTGATTGCCTTATGGTGGGAACTCATGAAGTGAACAGAAGACCAAAGCTTACTCCTCCCTTTCACAAAACAATTATTATTTCAATGTACTTAGATTTTCCAGCACCCAAGAAAATGTATTTTAAGTGCTACCGAATTTACAGACTAGATCTGACTAGATCAGATCGTAAGGAGTAACTGGATATTAGACGTCTTGTGAGAACCAGCGTAGCAATGGCAAAGAGCACATTGTGTGTCTCAGTGCACATCAGCTTGACCCTGCCTTTTCAGCTGTGTTAAAGGCTGCTGGGATCTTCCTTGCATTTTCAGAGTTCCTGGCAAGTTTTCAAGCTTACAGGCTACATATGAGCATAAGATGGGCATAGGTTATTGTTATCTCTTCTAGAATACAGTTTTGTTCAAACTTGGACTGCATTCTTAATTTTCACTGTGATTAAACTTTTCCAAGAAGAAAATGCCATGATAATTTCTTTTCAAATTAAGAATTCACTGTTGACTCCTGCTTTTTAAAATATCCTAACGTGTCTAAACAAAAATCTGGTTCTGAACTATAAACATCTAGCCTTAAGGACTTAAATAACTTCTCTAGATCTCTATTATTCCAGGGGGAAAATATGCCCATGCTATGTATATACGTGTGTTTAAGGAACCTCTACAATGAGTTTTTATGCCTTTCAGAGCAGTGCTCTCCAGAAAAGAAAAATCTCCCATGGAGGTTTGATTTAGCTTATTAATTTCCAATGGAAGTTTTAAGAAATGGAACCAGACAGGAAACAATGTTTCTGACAGGAATTTGGGGGCTGAGTCATTAAAAGAAATGTATTAGTGCAATTTAGTAAAAATCTTAGAAGTTTCCAATTGGTGTATAATTTTTTTCAGTTCCCACCAACTTCATTTGCTTATCTTCCTCACTCAGCCCACTCAGTTCAACTTGCCTCTTTTGTCTAAAACAAGTGGCCTGCCAGAAGCAAAGTCCTGTAAAAGTTAAGCAAAGGTGTGTGTGTGTGTGTGTGTGTGTGTGTGTGTGTGTGTGTGTGTGGTTACTGGTCTCCTTCCAGTATGCTTCTTGGTAAGTTTGGGTCAGATTTTCTTCAGGATAACTTTGAGTGTACTTCAGACCTGAAGTACAAAAGTGTCTATTAAATGCAATTCACATGGTTATTGACTTTCTATTTTTGGATTTTTCAGAATGTGCACAAAGAATTCTTGTGCCAAAAAATAAGAAAGCCTGCACACAAAATATATAAAAAAAATGTGGCATTTCATAAACCCCCTTTTTAGTAAATGCTCAAACTTCCTCTCCTCCAAAGAGAACTTGCTGACCGATGGCATTCAAGAGATACAGCCTGCAGCATACGGCAAAGGTGGACGTGCTAGTGATAGGTGGGAAGCCTCCACATTAGTAGAATTATTTCAGAATCCAAAGCAAATTGTTCATCTCTCCATTTCTTAATGACCACAGCCGGGCCTGGTGACTGACACCAGGGTTCAAAGGAAAACAGTGCCAGCAACAACAGATCAACAGCAGCCGACTGACGATGGCCATCGAAACGCTAACACAGTTAATTCACCTGGACACGAGGTCTCTAACTCTGGCTCTCAACTCGTTTTAGTACCTAGCACAAACCTTGAGTTTCCTTCCTTTGCACCGGACCCAGCACAGAAGGAATTAGTTCAGATGACTCCAGTCGTTTGAACCCTGGGCTCGCCAAGTCCTTCAGAAAATTAATAAAAATAAACTCTACCCATGTATCCGCACACATTGCACGGTGAATTCGGTTAACAGAACCAGAATCTGGACTAAACCCTCAGCGCAAACTCATCTACACTCAAGCCTGACTATTCTTAATCAGCCACTGATCCTACCTTCTGAAATAAAGGCTTTCCTACTCCATATGCATTTTTTTTTTTTTTTTTTTTTGGTTTTTCGAGACAGGGTTTCTCTGTGCAGCTTTGCGCCTTTCCTGGAGCTCACTTGGTAGCCCAGCCTGGCCTCGAACTCACAGAGATCCGCCTGCCTCTGCCTCCTGAGTGCTGGGATTAAAGGCGTGCGCCACCAACGCCCGGCCTCCATATGCATTTTTAAGCATTCAACAATTACATCTTTGAAAGCATTGATGTCCCGGGTGCTAGACTTTGTTGAAAGTTCTTCAGACACTATGAACGGCTAAGGGAAACCTTCTCCAGGACGGTGTTTCTCAACCTGCCTCGCCCTACAGCTCCTGCTAATTAAGGTTGCTCTCTGTAGCACTTCCACATTTCCCAATATGAGACTAATCTGTCCAAGCGAGGGCTCGCAAACACAATGAATGTCATGAGTTATGATCCAGTAAAATAATAATAAAAAAATAGACCTGATGATGGACTAAATTTCCCATTTTCAGCTGAAGAAGAAAATGTGAAATCTGAACAAGATGCGAAGAAAACAAAAGACAACCTTTCACAGGAACGGCCTCTCAACATTTCCTCATCTTTGTGATTAAAGCAATAAACACGGGGGGTGTCGTACTCACTATAGAGTGCAGACCTGGGAGGGTTTTCTCTTGAGATGGCACAAAGACACTCTAAAGATGAACAAGAAGCATTGCCCCTAATGAGGATTAGTTGAGAGGTGTAAATCGACAGCACAAGATTAGGAATGTTTGACGTGGTTTATCTGAGTGTTAAAGGTGCAGTACCCATTTCTGAAGGCTTAAGCGAATAAATAGTCTAGGTATTCTATTGTTTCTGTTCTATGACTTCTCTTATTGCTTACCAAGAAAAGTTTGCCCTGGATTTTTCCACGGCAAGTTTTTGAGTCATCTTTGTGCTAGAACCAATATTCTTGATAATGTGTTTGAACAGGCTACAATAATGGCATGCCACACAGCATGCATCCAAGAGTAGCAATCGTACAAGTGGCAGTGACCGCTATTCTCTCGGCATCATTGTCTTCTTACCTTCTATGGTATTAGCTAAAAAGATACGACTTGACTGAGTACAGGGCCTCCCTGAGAGGGAGCTGTACTAAAAAGATCCCCCCTCCCCCCAAAAAAGCAATTCTCAGTGAATATTCGTGTGGAAATGAATGTTTAGATGGGACAAACTTAACCTTTTGTATAACAAACTTTGGGGGAGGTACTGGGTATTGGACCCAGGGTCTAGCACATGTTAAGCACATATCACTACCACTGAACTACAGTCCTCACCCTTGGCGTATCAAACATTTTAGAGATTCATTAGACATGCCCCATAGAGAATTCTGTAGCTTTTTTTTTTTTTTAAATTGAGGTTTTTAGACTATTTGTGATTGATCTCTGAAGCTGTCTGTTAACAAGGAGGGTCTGCTACACCTTTGACTCCAGGCTCGTGTGTTCATGAACAACAAAGGGCGAGGGATGGCAATAGATACCAAGACGGGCAAGAGAAGACGGAGGAGACAAGAGTGACGGAGGTGACAGGGAACAGCTAGTTTCCCAGCACAGACACCAAGAGACAGGTAGCTTTGACACTGTACCTAGAGAGGCTGCCCTCGGCGGCCAGGCCCTGGGAGTCATCGAGGACATTAGGTTCACTGCAGGAGGGGTAGGGAGATGAAGCATTTAGGGAAAGAAAATGCAGAAAGAAAAAATAAAAAGAGGAAAAAAAAAGAAAAGGGAAAGGGAGAAAAAAAAAGCATGCAATTTTCTGTTTCCAAGAACTGAAAATAAATTTAACAGAACAAGGAAGGAAAAGGAGACAGTCAACCATTTCACCTTGTGCTGGGTTTGTCAAGACATAGGACTCAAGGCAATGGGGGAAGGAAAGACCGGATGGGTACGGCTCTCAGAGGAGTGGTCTGTTTATTATGGTCAAGAGTTAAAATGAGCTCCAAATGGACACGTGAGCTCTGAAATGCACTGCAGAGTAGATCTGTAGAAGATGAATCTATGATTTCTTTGGTAGCCATTTGGCTAGGTGGTTATTATTTTTAACATATCGTATGGACACAGTATTTCAATGACCAGACCCCCACATTTTCTTGTACATCCTAACATTACCACACAGAAACCACTTACCATAAATGGCCACAACCAAAGTCTGGAAGCTGATGCCATTAAGAAAAGCAAAGAAAGAGCCCAACTTCCCCTGCTAATTTTGCAATGAAAATATCAGTAAGCAAATGGAAGGTGTCTTCAAAACATTACAAAGAACTCACATTTACCTCCCTGTTCTATAGTCTCTACTGACTGAATTGTAAATGCAACAGAAACCTGTCAGTTGGTGAGTGAATCATAGTTTATCCACTTACTGGACTATAGTTGAGCTGATATTTGTGAGCATAAATTGTGCTATATTTTATTGACTTTCCCCTCAGGTCTAGCACTGAGCTAGGCAACCATAAGGCATTCAATATTTACGTATTAAATTATGTATAGTTAAGTATCACAAAACTGAAGGGACTATTACAAAAGATCTGAGTGTAAAACTAGTCTCCGTCCCCAGGAAGGGGATCATTTTTTGGTAATGGACAAAGAGAGTGTTTCCTTCTCCAATTTTCCAAAATATAATCCAAGAACAAAGTGATGCCTTATAATATCTTCTTTTTAACTTCTGGGATATGTTTATACTAGATAAAATTTCTCCTTGCAAATAAGTTGATCTATTATTTATACACATGGAAAAAGAATTAGTAGTTTGACTTGTTTTGAATAGATTAAAACCTCTCTAGTTAAAATTTATATTATTCTAAATACAAACATGTGGACAACTAACCATTAATAATACATTAATAGTTATCAACATTAATTGCTTATGTTACTTTTTTGGGACACGTTTGGCTCTTTGGTTATATATTTTATTCATACTTTTTTGTGCAAAGGGAAATTATCAATTGTTAGTTTACATGAACTATTTATTGAGTGGTTTGGGTATAGTGTATTCCTGTATATAAACCAGTTTAATTTGAACACAGTCATACATCTCTATTGATATTATGTTCTATGTGTGAATTGTACTAGAGTGAGTCTAAGGGTATTAAAAATAACAGCAGCTAGGGATATAGCTCAGTGACACAGCATACATAAGGCTGTATTGCAAAAATATAAAATAACACACGAAAAATCAGGCAATACCAATTCTTTGAAAGAATACAATTCTTGAAATGAAAATAGTAGTTGTTCAAAAACTAGATTAACTCTATGTCAGATCATTTTTTTGTATTATAATTTTATTTAAAAATATGTAGAGTTCAAATATGAGTGTTTATCTAAATATACATTTAAGTTTTAATTATGTAAATGATGTATTCTCATTTCCCCAAGTACAAAACGTTTAAAAACTAAGAGCCCCCAAATATATTTTTTAAATTACATTCTTATATGGAGGAGAACACCAGAGGAAACACTTTAAATGGTTTAGTCATTGAATCTTAGAGCTTTTGATATAGAAGTGACCCTTCAGATCCTTTTAGCTTACTTCAGCACACAGCTGGAGAACTTGTGGACTGTATGTAGGTGTCCCGCTCACGGTCCACACAGTGTCAGAGGTACATTTTCCCGCTTAGTGAAGCGTTCCTACATGCAGAACATCAACTGCCAGAAGGGCTAAACTTCCAGAGTATCAAGTAAACTGGTCCACTCTTACCAAATACTCATTATCTTGCCTGATGATAAATCTGACATATAAGGATGGCTTTGACCAGAAGAAAAGGGTTATATTTCTGTTTATGGATGTCTCAATATAAAAATAATACTTGGACCTGCAGGTGTGATCTCATTTCAAAGCCTGGCTTGGAAATCTACAACCATTACCCACAGGAACCTACTTGGAAGTGCTTTCTTGAACAATTTCTCTAGAAACATGACCCATGCTTGCTTCTCCTTCTGTTTTTATAGGATAATGTTAATGTATTTTCAGAATTTCTTTTGCCCCCCAAGTGCAGAGTATAAGACAGTCATAGCCCTTTACCTTTGGCTGGGTAACATGCCCACCTCAGCCTGAGGTGCAGACATGCTGGAGACGTGGCTGGAGAATCTCCTCCTTCCGAGGTTACCCAGGAGACAAGCTTCCTGTTCACTTACCACACTGGGCATGCTTACAGAGTCATCTAAAAGTGCGAAGGAACCATTGTTACAAAACCATGATGCCTATCAGAAAACCGCAGCCAAGGCTGTACTTGAGTCCCATGCCTGACATAGGTACAACCTCAGAGCTGTCTCTAAAACGAAACAATCATAGACATCTTCCTATACATAATAAACTAACACCACAAGTGAACCAATGATAATTCTTCATGTCTACACATTTCCTATCTGTCCCCCACACTAGAGCAGCCTTCACAAAACACATGCAAACTTCTTACTTACGAAAGTAAATAAGAGTAAATCAATGTGTACCCACAAATTAAGGATTTCAGAAAAGCTAGACTGTGCATATATGTTTAAAGACTACTGCAGGAATAGTTCAATTGGGAGTTTGTTTTTTTAATAAGTCAATTACATTTCCTTGACATTATAAAGCTACTCAGTTCACTTAATGATTTATAGCTTGCTGTGGGAAGCAATATTTCAAGAAAAAATATTTGAAAACTGTAACATCCTGCAATAAGTGCTTATTTTAAGTTTTAAAGAGGCCTTCCTTCCCTGCAGAAGCAGAAATTAATGCACCCCAATCCATACGAAAGTTAGCTTAGAACAGTATTTGTGTTAAGTTGACCTTATGCTAAGTGATCTAATACTGTCTGTTACTAAACCACATAAACTTCAATAAACACATTGTGTTTTTGCAAATGTATGCTACCATGAAAGGCCATCTGATACTATTTAGAATACTCTAAGTGATATATCTAATATAAATTTTCAAATAAAATCATAAACATGAAAACTGCTATAAATTTTAATTTGTTATAAGTGATTTGAACTGCGTCTTGACATATTGCCTTTGTAGTATGTTTACAAAGAAGTTAAAACTATGGAAAACATGATGGAACACATTGAGCTATTTCTACAAAAGCCTTTCCTAGATTCTCTTTGATTGTCCTTTGAACTCACGTGTCTTAACATCTCTATAGCATTTGTTTGCTCAGTAGTCATGTGTTTTCTTCTATTAAGCCTTTTAAGTGCTGTCTATAAATGCCATCTTCTCTACAAGATTACTTCTAATACCATGGAGGACAGAGAATATGTCTTTCTCATTTTTTTTTGTTCTACACCTGATAAGTCTTAATATGAGCTTCTATGATTGGAAGAACGGTTGCAATTAAAACAGTTCATCATCTTGCTTTCATACCCTTTTCCATATAAACTAATGCTCACCCACATCACAGCCACAATGCACCCCTTATTGGCAGCCTCAATTTCTTTGAGATAACTGTGATATCTGAGGAAAGATATTAGCAAAAGACTACATGCCTTCTGACACCCCCTCCCACTATATGAGTGTTGGAGTCTGCTGATGACATCTGTTTAAGTCTTCTCCACTTTTCTTCCATAACTCCTTCCTACTGTCCGGGCCAAGTATTTATTCAAGAAGTTACCGGAGAATAGACTTAATCCCAGGAATCACAGGGGGCATCATTTCCTATCATTAAAAAAATGTTGGTAGATACTATTTCATACATTAAAGAAAAGTAGAATTCACTTGATGTTTTGAACTGGTATCAAGGCTTACTGTTTATTTTAAACTGCTCAATTTTGGTATTAGAATATAGTCAGTAGTAGAGCACATGATGGTGCCTTGTAGACATGAAACCCCAAGTTCAGTCCCCAGCACCACTAATCCCTAGCACTACCAAATTAAATAAGAAGCACACTTTTGAAATTAAAGTGCCAGGGACCCAGTGTGCTGGTGCATGATTGCGCCTGTAATTCCAGCTGTCATTGGTGGAGACAGAAGGAACAGAAGCTGCAGGGTCATCCTCAGCAATGTACGGGATGCAAGGCCAGCCTGGGATAGATGAGGCTCTGTCCCAAATAAATAAGTAAAGAGAAATTTGAAAGCAAACTCCTCATCCTTATCTCTTACACTGTGCTTTCTTGGTCAATATTCCATAAGAGTTGAGCTGCAACTAGGATAGTTGCAACTAGCCATCCTGAGCAGTGGCCAGGTGTCTAGTTATAAGTTGTTTGTAATATGATTGCTACCTTACATGACTAACCCCCAAACTAACTCTGGAAATATTGGTGAAAAGTATTTTAACAAAGCACGTATTTCTTTTTCCATCTTATATGCCTAACTGCAGGGAGACATTAAAATGTTTTCATTTATCTTAGTTAATTGAAATTCTAAGCTCTATTTCCATTCCTTCTAGGGAGGGGCCTTTTGTGGGTTTTGCTTGGTATAGAGGGGCTCTTATATTTCCTTCTCATCTTTAAAGGTACAACTTTTCAATAAGCATTATGTAAGAGCATCTCAAAAACAGAAGTGGAAAAGAATCAATGCAGTTTGAGAAGCCCCTTACACGGCAGAGACATTTAAGGGAAATTTGTTCTTACGCACTTTCCTCGTCCTCCTCGTCGGTCCGACTCAGGGTGTCTTGAGAAGCTTGTTGGGACGGTTCACTGTCCTGCTCCCAGACGGTACCTGTGCCCGTGTTGGAGCGGGACATGGTGGCCAGGCTCAGGCGGTAGGCAGAGGTCGATGTGCCCACGGTACTGATGGATGTCTTTCCTTGGTAGGCTGGGAGTTGAGAGACCCAAGGAAATGGGTGGTAAGATCATGGAAAACAGAAATGTTTGCTTCAAAGTGCTCCTGACTTTTTTTTTCTTCTTTATAGTGTGACTAGTGTGTCCCAGACTAAGGAGTTTGAAGATACAGTCGTATAAGAATTTGAAGGGGAGGGGGTCAGTATTGGCCACTGGTGTACTCTAAGTGAATAGCTTCCTTATAGAGGCCTGAGGTCCCTACCAAGGGAAGGGCTTTTGCAGTTTTTTTTTTCTCTTAGTGTATTTATTTTTCGTTTGCTTAGGCTAATAGAATACCAACTAACTTGAATTGTTGCTTCCGAAGCCTTGGTTTTATTACCACCGCATATGCATTGCCCACATAAGTATATTGGAATAATAAGGAAATCGGTATCTTTTATATGAACATAAACTCAAAATCAGGATACAATGCCAAAGTGTTCCCATTCTCCTTTTCTGGAGACTGAAGCATTAGAACCTTCTCAGCTCTGTGGCAGATGATTCTGTCAGATTCAGCAGAAACTCTGAATGGCCATGTGTAAATATCACCAAGGTTGCACTTTTAACATTTGTGTTTTGAACATCTTGCAAACAACAGTAAACACTTTAGAAAGCAAATAAAAGCCCAGTCTTTTACACATGGGTGATGAGTGCCCTCTAATGGTAGATAGGGATTTAATTTTCTCATTCAGGAGTCTGCTGTGGTAGAACTGCCCAGTAAGGAGTGAGGACTCAAGGAAAAATCTTTCAAATAGTTAAAAGTACCTTCTGCTTGTGAACTCTACTTAGCTCCTCCCCATTCCAATTTGTGCAACTTTAAGGTTTAGAATCCACAACATAAACCTAGTGCAAAATCACCTCACTGGCTGGGCAGTGGTGGCACATGCCTTTAATCCCAGCACTCGGAAGGCAGAGTCAGGTGGATCTCTGTGAGTTCGAAGCCAGTCTGGTCTACAGAGCGAGGTCCAGGACAGGCACCAAAACTACACAGAGAAACCCTGTCTCAAAAAAACAAAACAAAACAAAACAAAAACAACAACAACAAAAAACCGAAAAAAAAAATCACCTCACTGGCTTCACTATGTCTGTATATAAACTATTTAATCCTCTGAGTGTCAATTTCCTCCTTTTAAAATTGGACTTTGAATGATACATTTTACAGATACTTGTGTGGATTAAAAGGAAATAACACCTGTGAAGTTATAATAGATGCTCAATAAAGTGAATCCTTCTATCAAAAAGGGGAATGAAAGAATGCAAACACCCTTCCCCCTTATTAAATATTTAAGTGCTTAAATAGTAAAAAGGTACTTGAAAATATTCAGAAGAATGTAACCAAATTCCCATGTCAGCCCTTGACTTTTGTTTTATTGTCAGACGTAATTTCTTGGTCAAATCTATCAGTATATCAAGATAGCTAGTTCAGACATGGTCCCCCAAAGAGCAGTGAGCTGGGCAGAGGTTGTGAATCCCAACTGTCAGACTCAAGAGACACCTTTCATGCTTACCTGATCCACTGTGGACCGCCTCTTTCAGAATTTTCAGTTCACTGTTGAACTCGGCAATGAGCGAGCTCTTACATAAAGGACGGGGGATGAAGCGCCGCTCTAGCTGGTCAGCAATATGTTGTCGGGCATTAAGTTCTTCATGGTTCTCTGCTGGTTGGGCCAGGAGCTAAAAGGAAGGAAGGCATTGCATCCTCAGGACCCCAATTTCCCCATCTGTAACCTGGGCTGACTGTGATACCGACCCACTTCGTAGATAGAGGAAGGAAAAGAAGGCGATGCGCAGGAAACAGTGGTACCAGCACTGTGCCATTGAGTAGTGTCTCTGCCGCAAGAAATTGGGGCATGAGAAGAACTAAAGAATAGCTAAATACTGGGGGAAAAGGAGCATTAACTATCCTTTTTTGTTTGTTTGTTTGTTTTGTTTTGTTTTGTTTTGTGAGACAGGGTTTCTCTGTGTAGCTTTGCGCCTCTCCTGGAACTCGCTTTGTAGCCCAGGCTGGCCTCGAACTCACAGAGATCTGCCTGCCTCTGCCTCTCGAGTGCTGAGATCAAAGGCGTGCACCACCACCGCCCGGCTTTGTTTGTTTGCGTTTTTTTTAATAGTAGATTTCAGATGATGTTACTGACCTGGGAGGACATTTTCCAGAACATTTCACAGGGCCAGTTTTCCTCCTTTCTTTAAGAAGACAGAGTGACGAATGGGATGAGAATAAGTGTGGCACACTGTAATAGGTGAGAAGGTGCTTTGAATGTGAAATACTGTCTGGATGCTTGCTCGGGGGGGCTCCTTCCTCATCAAACACGGTGTTAATAGTCTCTGCTAACTGGCCGCAGCGTGTATGTGTCCTGTATACCGCCGTGCTGCACTCCCCCACCCCCATCTCCCAGCACCCCTGCCTTAGAAGAAAACTGCAAGTTCACCTTGCACTGGATGAAAGGGCGCAAGAGTACGAAGATGGGTATCCGGGTGCGCACGATGAAGTCGAGGAAGTCCCACAGGGCTAGGCCGCCCACCTTCCGCAGAGCCATTTCCTTCACCTGCAGGCTCAGCCAGTACCACTGGCTTCCCAGCTGCCTCTCGAAGCAGACGAGAATAACCTTTAGGGCTTCATAGCAGGAAAAGAGAAAAGGATCCTGAGGGCTTGTGCTTCAGAGGAATCCTGCCCATAGCCACTGCCTATGTACATGGGGCAATTTCTAATTGATTAAACTCCATAGTTCTAGAAACTTGACATGCACCCTTGGGCCAGTATCCCAGACATACAGGTAAAGAGATTTTGGTGGGTTAGAACACAATTTTATTAAGTGCATTGAAAATTCCCATTTTGGAAAAACAAACAAACAAACAAACAAACAATGGGGTAAGGTAGGTAGTCCATTGAACTAAAGAGGCACTTATGTGTATTAGTAATGTTTTATGGCCCATAGCCTTTGGCTTTATGGAATCATCAACATATTACCCACATTCCCAGCTAAAATATATAAAAAAATAAGTACAATAGCCTGACCAAGGAAGAAAAATAGGTAACACCTTCATTATAAAGGCAGAAAGAGTTCCCATTCCCCACCATCTTCTGTGTTCCCTGACTTCACAGATACTTCTCTGCCAGCCTGAATTTCATTTGAGCCTGATTTCTTACGCCTTGGGCAACTGAGCACCCATCAGGTCAGGTCCTGTGTACACATATTTTTTTCTTTTTCTTTTTTTCAGATCATAGTAAATGATATCTGTTACATACACACCCCTTCAGAATGCTTCTTAAACACCCAATTCTCCCATATTCCGAACTCCAAGGACCTGTTTGATTCCATGAGTTTGTGCTCATCTCTCACTCTCCCACCGACATCCACTTTTGTGGATGAAAAAATGTCATGTGAGATGTCCTCTTATTGGGTTCCCATTGTTGTGCTCCTTATTCTTAGTGTCAGTCTAGGAGTGGTTTTTTCCCCCTGGTCTACTTCTTTCAAGGACAATGACTGGCCCTCTATTACCCCATAGGAAGGCAACCCTTAAAGGCAGGGTTGAGGTAATGGGGAAGTAGGAGAGTAAGTGGGCAGATGAATTGGAAGTTTGTAGGAAGAGGAGACTGTCCTCACATGATTAAAGATCAAGATGGAAATGTACAGACATTGTTAGGGAAGAGTAAGACAGCTAGCTGAGGAAATAATGTCCTGCAAGGCCACCATGTCCTATTGCTCAGGATGTTGACTGTCAACTCCAAAGGCTTTATTTACATAGATGACAACCAATAGGAATCACAGTATATACTACTTAACATAGCTTGCAAATCTGAGTGATTGTGCTGTCAATCAGAAAGAAGCAATCCTTCCTACAGACCCCTTCTTTATATACTTTAGGCATCATATGCAAACAAACAAGTAATTCAGATACTGCATGGATGAAAATACTCTTTGTCTTTTGACATATATTTACTGAAGTAAACCAGCCCTGCAAGAGTGTTTCTTTAAATACCTTCTGAGCCAAGATAGATCATGGCAAGTACATCCATGGGGAGCAGAAAAGAGGAGGCAGGGAAAAGAGGCTCACCCAAGTACGCTGCCTGGCTGGTGGACTCGGCCAGCCCTTCCTTGCGCAAGTCTTTGCCTGCATCCCCAGGGGTGGAGCAGTGGGCGGGGGAGCTCTCCAGCATGAAGTTCTTGCTCCTAGATGTGCTGATGATCCGAGGGGGCAGGAGCACATTAATGACAGTCTGCAGCAGTAGCTGTACCTCAGGCTGCTCCAGCCACGGGCTATCTGAAGTGCATTTTGGGAAAGGAAGGGGAAAGCGTAACAATCACAAGGCAGACCTTCCATGTTATACACTGAGCAATGCAACTTCTTCCAGTTCCAAGCCAGAACACACAGAAATGTGGGTATTTCCCACCAAGTACTGTTTCTTCCACGGACAACACAGTGTTATTGGCACCCTTGGGTCGCCAATAGCTGGCATCCAAGGGCTTGTGTTCTCAGATCTCCTGCTTACCAGTTCATTCTCTTTTCTTTTGGTAAATACTTAGGAAGTACTGACCTTACATTTGAGATACGCTTTTCCTAAAAGAAAGACCCCCTTAAGATTATGTTGGATTAAAAAAGAAGAATTAAAAGGTTTCTTAGAAACAAAAAATAGAAGAAGGAGGAGGAGGAAGAGTAATGAAACTGTATTGAGAGTTCGCAGCTGCAGGATTTCTGCTAACCACAGTGGCCGTGTTATAGTCCAGTCACCTATCAATTCTCAGTGTATTGAACTTGAACTAATTAACATTTTCTTAACTTAACTGAAACAATGTACTCTGCCCTCTGCTGTATTGAAATAATTTTAAATAGGATGTTTCTTCTAAGAAGTAGAGCAGAGAAACTCTTGTCCCAGGTCAGTTAAACCAAATAAAACTCCTGTTTCCCAAACCCCTGCTTAAACCATTTAGATCTATTTCAACTGATGAGTTTCACGGGGAGAGGAAGAATAGAAACAACACCCTGGCAGTTAGAAAACACAACAACAATGATACGTTTCCTTTAGTTAAATTAATCAGACCTTTGCTTCCAGATCCTACTGTGAGCACAAATGGGATGAGCAGATTTAAAAGCATCCCCTCCCTTCGCTCTTGATTGGTGAATGGGGAGATCACATGGCTTAAAGGGAAATCTTCTTTTAAAGCCTGTGCAGCAATAATAGAGAAAGAAAAGATTAATTGACCACTGCGCCCGTTGTGTGCGTTT
>CABHPQ010153435.1:23358-45582 GCA_902168405.1 Peromyscus aztecus | reverse complement strand
TAAATTCAGCTTTCTTATAATATCAGTAATCTTATAAACTGATAACAAAACCCTCTTACATTTTTTATTTGTCTGCATAATATTTTTACTTATTAAATATTTATGTATGTCCTATTTTACAGGTACTTATGGAAACATTACTGAAAACAGCCATAACAAATGTGTGTGTGTGTGTGTGTGTGTGTGTGTGTATCTTGGTTGGGGACATTTCCCATAAACACAAGAGGCAGTAGAATGCCCTATCTATAATGTCTAGGTTCAGTGATATGTTCTGTTAAAGAATTCATATTCAACAAGGACTCTCATTGCTTGTGTAATTGATAATCCTTCTAGCATTAATCTCATCATCTTATTAAAGCAACTGCAATACACTAAACACTGAAGAAAGGGAGCTAGAAATTTTTATACAACAAATGTTGACAAGAACAGTGAAAATGTGGATAATAGATTTTTGATTGTTCTAAAGATCTCAATTTCACTCTTCTGCGAAGGAAAATACAGAAAATGAACTGAGTCGTTCTGGACATACAACAAGTTCAGTCACCAGCGTCATCTTCATCATGCCATCATTGTCACCATTTTTGTTAAACTGTGTGGAAAGTTGTACAGTTTGGCTTCTACTATAAATGAATTCCATCTATCTACTTCTTTACTTGACTGAAGGAAATTTTGCTATTCTCCACAAAAAGCATCCTGACTGGAAAATTTGATAGTAAAAAAGACTTGCCAGGCCCAGAGATTGTGTTGGTAAACACCATCATTGAAGTTCGCTTCCTGATTATCTTGGAGACATGGATCCACCTTTGTGATAGTATTTATTCCATATTAGTCATGGGACATAGTAGTATTTTGCTCCTATTATGAAGAAGACAAAATGCAATATTCATTTAACATAGAGTGTATCAGTAAATATGTCTCAATCCCCTTCTCATTCATCCTATATTGTGTAGGGTAGCTTATAACTGTGAATGATGAAGGACTCATGAGTGGATGGATTGGGGAATAGATGGATGGACAAATAATAAATTTATTATATTTATTTTAAATTTATAATATCAGCTACTTGTCTGGGAAAAACCTTCTGTTTCTTCCTTAATGGTATTCCCTTATAAATCACTTAATTTTGTTAAATTCTGGACACTAGACACACAGAAAAAAATCTTATTTCAACCTGCTCATTTTATAAATAAAGAAAACAAGAATAAAAAAAATGGATGAGCAAGCCAAGATGGACAATTTCTGACCTTGAAATGGAGCAGCATCTCTGAGACCTTAATGTAGCAGATACATTGTCTTGCCAAAATCCTCAAGAACTGAATGTACCCATTGTCATTTTGTCTAACCACAATTACATCCTTTACTATGTCATTCATTGAATATGATAATGATAATATACTGTTTTCAGAAGAATAAGTTAAAACTAGCCCTTACCTGGTTTCTCTCTTCAGTCTTCATTTGCTGCAGAGAGGGTGATGTCAGCCACACAAAAACTTTTAAGAATTCTATTCCAGTCTCTGCTTCTAAAGGACAAGACCCAAGGCAACTCCCCGAGGACCAAATATTGTGATCTTGTTTCTAAACAGGGTCTTCCAAGATGTACTTAGATTAAATCAGGTCATGCAGGAGTGGGATGATTCTGAAATCCAATATGGCTGGTAAACTTATGAGAAGAAAAGGGACAGGTATACAAGAAGATCTCTCAAGACAAGAACAAATATTAGATCAGGTAATTGCAACCCATGAGACACTAAAGACTGTAAGAAGTCAACAGAAGATGATGAGGATTCTTGGAACACTATCTACCTGGAAATCTCTAAAGCAGTGGTTGTCAATCTGTGTGTCATGACCTCTTTGGGTTGCATATCAGATATTTACATTATGATTCATAACAGTAACAAAAATTAGTTATGAAGTAGAAATGAAACAGTTTTATGGTTGGGGGAGGTGGTTACCACAACACAAGGAACTGTACTAAAGGGCCATAGCATTAGGAAGGTTGAGCAAAATTGCTAAGATTTGGGACTTTAAACCTCCAGAATTCTGAGAGTGAATTCCTGATGTTTCATTCAAATTCCTCGTTATTTCTCTCAGGAGCTCTGGGAAAACACGGGAGTTGATCCCCAGTGGCAGTGCCTTTGCATAAAGGATATTTTCCCAAGTTTGTAAATCTTTATAACCATATCTCACACCAGAGTCCCTTGCAACTGAGCTTTCTGTTTTGTACACCTCTCACCCAGAAAAAAAAAATCCAGAGAATAACCCATGACAAAACTAGACTTTATTCTTTTACCCTGGAGAGCATTTTGCTTCCATTAAGTTCCACATTCAGGACTAAATAAATCAAGAGTTTTTTGGGGATTTATTTATGTATTTTTTTCCTCCATAAGCCAGCCCACCTGAACTGCCCTGACACTCTCGAAAAGAATTTTAATTAATGAATAAAACATGATAAATGGATAATTAGCTTTTGAAGGTGAACTCTTTAACAGGAAGGTAATTCAGTAATGTTCTAATTGTTTCCCCAGCATCAGACCTTAGCTGACATTTGGTTTTAGCTTCAGCAAAACAATTTCCAGTCTATGTTTAGAAAGACCATGAGCAATTTCCAACAACTTGGCCAGATATTATTCACAAAGCCTGAATTACACACTTTGAAAAATGTGAATTTGTGTGTTATTCAAGTTTTGGAATCTCATTTTGGCATGGGATTTTGACTTGGGATGCTCAATAGATACTCATGGAGAGTCCTGTAGTTTAAGTTTCTAAAAAACAAAAATATGAAAGAGACTTTCGAGACTGTGTATTTAGCATTTGTAAACTATGGGTGTCTAACATCATGTGAATTAAGTTACTTTATTTCCAATGTACATGTAAAGGATATGTGGTCACGACACTGTGGACAGTTCTAAACACTAACTGTTTTTCCTGAATGTGGGGAGTATCAGTACAACACTTTTGCATGCATTCTTTTCAAAATGACAACTGGCAGGTTGTAAGTATTTGAAAGTGAATATCAATCCCCTAAAGAATCAAAATATATTCAGCCAATCTATGTTCAGAAACATTTCTGCAATTATCCTCAATTTAATTTAAAGAATGAACAAGAGAAATAAGGACTCATTTTCCTATGAAATATACTTGACCATTCTTCCAGAAATCTAATTTTTATGTTTAGCAGAAGACAAATTCTCCTGTTCAGAAACTCATATTATATGCCAAAATCACTTATTTCCTTGATTTTGATTCACAAGAGAATTAAATGTCTCTGGAATACCATGCTATGAAGCTCGTCCTATCCCACTCACCAATGATCTGTCAGAGACTACATTCTGGTGAAAGAAACCTTCCTTGAAGTTATTATTTCTCAAACATTTCCCCTTGTGGAGACTGCCTCTCTGAAGTGAGAATTTAAGGCAGTAACAGAAGAAACTTGCAGACACAAAATGGAAGAGTAGGGAGAGTTGGAAAGCCGAGAGGCCACCCATGTAGCTGTACACTAATAGCTGGAGGACCTGGCCAGATACTAGGGAAAGGTCCTCTGCATGCAGCTTACAGAAGTTGTGTCCATAGAGGACACCAGGCACTGCAGCAGAGAATATCCACCAGTGTGAGAAAGCAGATACAATTACCCATAGATGTGAGATTCTTCTGCATGCCGAGGCGCTTGTGTGGGGGTCAGACGTCAACTTTTGATAGTTGGTTCTTCCTTTGTACCAAACTCAGGTCATCAGTCATCCACAACAAGCAATTTACTGACTGAGCTGTCTTACTGGCAAAGAAAAGACCTTTAAAAACATGTTTGTGGATGTGTTGGACTATTTTAGCTCTGTAGAAAGAAGGGCCAGTGTCTCTAAGTCTCACATCTACATTGAGATTTTATTTCACCAAATACAAACACAATGTTTGAAAGTTAAAATGAAAATGATTGTACTGTTTTCTCACTAAAAGGCAGTAAGGGAACAAATGAAAAAAAAATATTCTTGTCTTTCTAACAAGGCAGAAAGAAGGGTCAATTAATCAAACACTGACCAGAGCTGGAGGAAAACAAACTTTACCTTTCCTGCATGCAACACACTTCTGCAATGTAGTCAAGAGACATGTTTGTGAATCACTAAGGGCCTTTATTTAGTCCGGGAAATGATTGTGTTGTATGGGTTTACTGTGCTGTAATGGGAAGACATTCAAGAGAGTTGTCTGAATGATGTAGAATGTATAAACATTTGTAATTTTCTCCTTCCAAAGAAACTTATGGGGAAAAAAGTATTTCTCAAATTGGATATTTTGACTGTGGATTACATTTTGGGAAACATGAAGATAAGTAACTATTTTCATTTTGTGGACTAAGAAGAATAAAGACTTGAGTGATTTTGATAAATAAAATGATTGATTAGAATCTTTTACTAAAACAGAAAAGTTCAGATAACCCCTTATAAATACCAACATTCATTTCTCACAACTCAAAATTTAATTTAGTGCAGGACCACAGGTGAGATAAAATGTATTGTGTTTTACATTTTTGTACATGAAATGGACAGCTTCATGTCAGACTAGGGAGATGTTGACATTTGGGAGACTTTACTACATATCACACAGGGACAGTGATTGACATATGGGAAGGTGTTACTACATGTCCACACAGAAGGACTGGCATGAAACACACTATGTTTGTTTCCTGGTCAGCTTAGCATTTTTTAATATATTACTCTAGTGGCAACCATAAGGTACTTTTATATGTCCATAATTAAGATTAATGTAATAATAACATAGATGATCATCATTTAATAATTATGATGTAAAAATTTTTCAACAAAATCTCCATTTCAAGTGTATAGGCCCCTTGAGAAAATCTAGAACCACTGAGAAAGGTTGCATAGCCTCCTTTGACAGAAGAACAGAGTCAGTGATGGTGGGTGCACAGGCCAATAAAATGGTACAGGATGGCATCCTGAGAATTTGGAACCCTTCTACTCAAGTCAAGCCCTCAGTATACAGATGAGGACATAGCAAGGAAGCTCAGCACCAGGGAAGGTAGTCCTTGATGTGACCAAGGAATGCACGAGCATCTCCCTCTGTGCAACTGGTTACTATGGGGGAGTATATGTAGTTGAGGGATGCATGAGAACCTTCCTCTGTATCCAGTGACTGTAGGAGAGTCCATGTGACAAAGGGGTGCATCAGAATCTCCCTCTGTGTGACTAGTGACTATGTGCAAGTCCCTATCTTCTCTCTCTCTGTCTCTCTGTCTCTGTCTCTGTCTCTCTCTCTCTCTCTCTCACACACACACACACACACAGACATACACAATTTCTTATTTGACAATGCACCCTATATACAAGAAGTTGTTTTCATTTTGTTGTGAACTACTGACTTTAATTAGGATTGCTTGCAGGAATATGGGTGGGGTTATTTATCAGAGCATGACCAACTTATCTCAGGGATAAACCACTGCAGAAAAATGAATCCCTTTCCTCCGGTAGCTATTAGCTACAGAGGAGTAGGAGCTCCCAATACCACCCCCCCATCCACAGTGAAGTGTGGACTGACTGATACATCTTGTGAAGGTCTTGTGTAGGTAAACATGGTTGTTGTGGTTCATGAGGGCAATGGTCATGCTATCTTCCAGGAGACAGCATTTCACAGCAATCCTCCCTGTCCTCTGACTCTTATATTTGCCCTCCTCACACCCTCTGTGATTTTCTCTGAGCCATGGTGGCCAGTTTAGGGCTGAGTATTCAACAAGTCAATGTCTTTGATCCTCACCTTTGTTTGTGTGATCACTTATTTTAATAATCATAACTACTGCATGTCTCTCAGATATCTGTGACATTGTGTACCCTTGTGAGGCTAGAGCTCACACTCAGGACTTTAACCATGCTAGACAAGTGTTCCACCACTGAGCTATATCTTCAGTCAACAATGCCTTTGCCAACCTGAAGTATTCTTATTAAATTGAGTCAGGCAAAACCTTGCCAAAGGGTTAATAGTGGACAGAGCCCTAATTATATTGTCTTTAAAATTTTTCAAATCATTTGTTTACTTATTTATTTCTTTGCTTGTGTATGGGAAGCTTGTGCATGTGAGTCCAGAAGACAAATTTTTGGAGTTCATTATCTCTTTAAACTTTATGAGGGTTCTGGGGATTGAATTCAGGTCTACAGACATGCTTTGCAAGCAATTTACCTGTTTTACCTGCTAAGCCTGACTATATTTTCAAACTTATGGTAACTCAAGACAGAAAAAAAAATCACATGAATATTTCCCCATATTTTTTTTTCAGAATTACAAACATGTAAACCACAGTCCCTCCTTTTATCATTTCAAAAGTATTGAGTTTTAGAATGGTGATTGAATGTCAAAGTTTATAAGAAGCAGCTTATGAGACAAAAGAATATTGTCTCTACTTTGTTCTTATTAAATGCATATATATTAAGCTATGTTAAGATCTGCTGCCTAAAGTCCCAAACTTGTCATGTCAGCAAATAACTGTACTTGGCTTTTCATCTGTTTTGATTTGCTTTCTGCAACTCTTTTGTTAAGAATAATCATTTTAGGGGCTGGAAAGCAGGCACAATGGTTAAGAGCAATGTTGCTCTTGCAGAGGACCTAGGTTCAGTTTACAACACCCACATGTTGGCTCACATCAATCCTTAATTCTAGTTCCAGGGCATAAAGCAACCTCTTCTGACATCTGAGGGCACCACACACATGGTGTGCATATATGCATGCAGTCAAAGCACACATATAAAATAAAATAAATGAATCTTGAAATCTTTAAATGAAAATAGCCAAGCATATAGGTTTGTGAGAACTGAATATTTTGTAATAAACTGGGCAATAAATTTCCTCTAAGCCAGGCATGATGACACATGTCCCTAATCCCAGGACTCACTTGGGGAAATGAGAAAAGAGAGCCATGAATTTAAAGCCACTCTGTGTTATACAGCAAGCACTGTCACACATTTTCCCCCTGAAATCTCTTTGGAATTAGTTTAAAATTAACTTCCATTAATTAGATATTTCTAAAGAAATGCCAAATTAAAAAGTAGATTTTAACTGTTAGAAAAATGGACTTTCCACTGAGAAAAAAAGTGAAAAATATATGACTAAAAAGCACTCAATAAAAAATTTAAGCTTGAAGCTCTCTTGTCCCAAGAAGAAATCTTTTTAAAATGTGCCATCAGTTTTCAAAACAAAACAGAGTACTTAATGCCATGACATCAGTGTAGCTCTGGCCTGAGGTGTGATTCATTCCAAATATGTAAGGATTTGACCACTGTCAAATTGCATTTTGAAACAATTTTATTCAACTTTATAGAACTAAGCTTTGATTTTGGAACTATTTTGAGTATCAAAGGATTTCCACTAAATTCAGTTTCTTTTTAGTACAGTCTATGTAACTATTGATCATTACCCAAATTTTGTCAAAAAATAATTGTCATATTATGAAGTGAGTTATCCCAGGGAATCCTGGCCACTGTTTTCTGACATTCTATATTGGTACCAGATCCTTTGGCCACCCACTGGGTTCTCTTCTACTACACAATATGTTCACACAACACATATCAAAACTGATTAAAATATAATCTTTTATTTTAAGTCAGATGTCATCAAATGAAATTCATTTTAATCATTTGATAAAAATTAAAAAATTAATAATCTCAATAACTCTGTTTCTTCCCTGTTAGGGAATATCATTTTAAGGTGTGTTACTTTTGTTTATGTTGCATTTGTTTAACTCTGTGAAGCTGTGTTACTGTGCCTGTCTAAAACACCTGAAGGTCTAATAAAGAACTGGCAAATAGCAAGGCAGGAGAAAGGATAGGCAGGGCTGGCAGGCAGAGAAAATATATAGAGGAAGAAATCTGGGAGGAGAAAAGAAGGGAGCTAGCAGCCAGAGAAGGAGGAGGACTCCAGGGCCCAGCCACCCAGCTACACAGCAAGCCACAGAGTAAGAGTAAGATTAACAGAAGTAAGAGAATGGGAAAAGCCCAGAGGCAAAATGCAGGTGGGATAAGTTAAGAAATGCTGGCTAGAAACTAAGCCAAGCTAAGGCCGAGCATTCACAAGTAAGAATAAGCCTCCATGTGTGATTTACTTGGGAGCTGGGTGGTAGGCCCCAGAAAGAGCCAAAATACCAACAATACTTCCCCATTTCTGGTAACCTGAACACAAATCCACAGTAGATTTACATCAATTCCAGAAAGGCTTTTATACAATGTGTGCTTTTCCTAATCTGAGTGCCTTATACTATAATTATACAATGATAGATTTTTCAGTTGGCTTAACAAGATGCAATAGAGCCCACACTATGCTTAATGCAATTTAAAAAATGCTAATGAAAGCTTCAAAACTCTGTAACATTTCTCAGTCAGGTGTGGTGATCCATGCCTATAATCACAGTACTTTGGAGACAGAGGCAGAAGTTTGAGGCAATTTCAAAGCTAACCTGGGCTTACTTGTGAGTATCAGGTCAGTTGGGCTGTATAGCAAGACCCTCATAAAAAGGAAAAATATATATCTGAATGGATTTATATTTCACAGCTCTAAAACTTAAAGACTAGTTTGACATTAATACTATCTTGGTTCTTACTGAATATTTTCTTTTTGATAATTTTCCTTCATTCATGTTCTGTACCCTGCTTGGTATTGAGATTAAATTAAGACTCAACTTCATAGTTCAAAATCCTGGTTCTCTGAAAGACACGGTCAGAGTACACAACTTTAACTACTAGTACAATGATCTTGGTATACAGCATTGATCCTCTACATTGTAGCTATTTTTCATCCCTCCAGTGCCTCAAAGCTGTAATGGTTCTCATGCAAAATTAGAGTTTTTCATTTTATTTTAGTTTTATGTGTATGAGTGTTTGCCTCAATGTATGTATGTGTACCACATGCATCTAGTGGTCAGATGCGGGCATTGGGTCCCTTGGAACTGGAGCTACAGAAACAAAGTAGACACATTATGAGACACAATGCATGTGCTGGGAACTGAGCATCATCTGAAAGAACAGCAAGTGCCTTTAACTGCTGAGCTATCTTTCCAGTCCCAGGTCTTCTGAACATAAAGTCAGTCTAATCATTAAAAATAACATGATGGACAGAGCTTTAAAAGAAATGACAATTATGAAAAGCATTGAGAGGCCCACTTATTTTTTTTTGAATTTATTTTATTTTATTTTACAATATAATTCAACTTTACATATCAGCCATAGATTCCCCCATTCTCCCTCCTCCCGCCCCGCCCCCCTCCTCCCGACCCACCCCCCATTTTCCATCTCCTCCAGGGCAAAGACTCCCCCGAGGATTGAGATCAAACTGGTGGACTCAGCCCAGGCAGGTCTAGTCCCCTCCTCCCAGGCTGAGCCAAGGGTCTCTACCAAGCCCCGGGTTTCAAACAGCCAATTCATGCACTGAGCACAGGACCCGGTCCAACTGCCTGGATGCCTCCTAAACAACTCAAGCCAATTAACTGTCTCACCCATTCAGAGGGCCTGATCCAGTTGGGGGCCCCTCAGGCATTGGTTCACAGTTCATGTGTTTCCATTCGTTTGGCCACGTGTCCCTGTATTCCATCCATCCCTGGGCCCAACAATTCTTGCTCACATAAACCCTCCTCCTTCTCGCCAATTGGACTCCCGGAACTCCACCCGGGGCCTGAACATGGATATCTGCATCTAGTTCCCTCACTCACTGGATGGGGTTTCTAGCATGAAAATTAGGGTGTTTGGCCAACCTATCACCAGGGTAGGTCAGATAAGGCTATTTCTCGACTATTGCCAGCAGTCTATTGTGGGGAGAGGCCCATTTAAAAACATTCTGTGAACGTAAATGCGCACTGATAGAACGGGTCACTATACAGTTTTTTATTTTTGACTATATCATTTATGGCAAACCAGACCAATCCAAGACTTTCTCAGGGCCCTGATGAAAGGACAAAGGGAACTTTAGTTCTGTGTTCTTGTCCAAGAGCAGTCTTGGCAAAGTTGATCTAGGGAAGGATCCAGTGGCTCACAGCAGTCAAGTTTGTGGCTTCTGGAGACCCAACTCTTCCCCAGGGCTGTGGTTATCAGTCTTGAGGCAGGTGTGTCTCAGGTATCCTGTATTTTCTTTAACAAAATTGTCTAATTTAGCTCTCTGTTGATCTTGGCCATTTTCAACCTACAAGTTTATCTGATGCTGAACTTCTGAATAAACTTGCTTGACATAAGTCATCAACTTATACAAGACCTCCTAGTCCGAGACCTTGCTTTTGTCTTCTTTATTTCTTGTCTCCTCTATTTCTCATTTTTAGTCCTCCCACTTGATACCTGGCTGCTTGGGATCCTTATTCCTGTGGGGTAGGTCAGCTCACAATCACTTTAGTCTAACTTATGACAAATTGCCTTTAGAGATGGCATGTCATTCATGGAAAGAATTGTCCTGTTCTACACAGTGTTAGTAAATGTGACAGGTCATTAAGACTCAACTTTATCAAACTAACAATGATCAGATTAAATCAATTTCAAATATATTTGGCAGTTTGTACAGTCAACCCAGACATTAGGAAGGAGGAATTTCCATCAGATATAAGGGAGAAGATCTCCCTAGTAAAGGTGTTTCTTAGTAATTTCAAAAATAAATGTTGCTAAGCACTCCTCTTCTACCCTGAGGTCATTCCTTAAACTCTGGGATCTCTCATGACCCACATAGACTTCTCTAGCACACAGGAGCTTTTCCTGTCAATGAACCTGACCTACATCATAATGTGTTATTCTGGTAAGCTATAAATCTATTCCTGGAAGTAACAACTTTGACAGCCACATGGGGAAAACACATCAACAAATCCATCTTTCACTGTAAGCTGGAATGCCATTCTCAGACCTAGTAAGTGGGCAATGGAGACCTGCCACATAAACAATCCATTTCACCTCCGCACAGAAGCCTTTCTGTTTATTGAAGGATACAGAAGAAAGACTAGAAGAGATGCTTTGGAAATAAGTCTCCCCCTCTATCATGTACACCAGCAATTACTAGACAGGGTTTTAATGTCAGGATGCAGTTCAGGCATGACAGGAAGAAATAACTAACAGTTTTAGCTGTAAAAGAAAAGGTCTGGGCAAGGTAGTCCTTGGCTAAAACTGAAAACTGAGGCAAAATTAATTAAGCCTTAAGTAGTGGGATGAGGTCCTTAAATACTCACTGATTCTGTTGTACATTTGTTAATCCAATGTAGGAAAAGAGACAGCACATATAATAAAAGAATATAATTGAGCCAGTTAACAACTCCTCCAGTATTAACTGATGAAGCATACATTCTAGTTGAGAAGATAAATGCCCTACTTTGCTCTATACAACCAGAATGAGATGGTATAAGTAGCTGAATTGTTGTTTTATTCACTACAAAAAAAAAGCAGTTTTATTTCAGAGATTATTCAAAAATACTGTTTTAATGTGGAAATATTAAGCTGGCTTTAATCTCTCAGTGCTTTACTAATAAATTTAAAGCAAGCTAATTTTTAACTATATGAACTACCTTGTTGCTCAGAGACAAAACCTGCAATAGAGATTGGCCTTTAGTGTGTGTGTGTGCATGTGTGCGTATGTGTGTGTGTGTGTGTGTGTGTGTGTGTGTAGACCTATAACCTTATGCATGTTAGACAAGCAGTCTAGTACTAAAATGTACTCCCTGTTCTGTTTTGTTTTTAAAACTATTGTACTGGTTGTTGTTTTGTAAACTTAAGACAAACATATCATGTCATATTCATATCTAGGAAGAGGGAATCTTAATTCAGAAAATGTCTCTGACAGACTGGCATGTAGGCAATTCTGTGAGATATTTTATTGCTTAATGACTGATGTTGAAGGACCTGCCCACTGTGGGCAGTGCCATTCCTGTGAGGATGACCCTGGGGTATATAAGAAAGTAGGCTGATCAATCCATGAGGTACAAACCAAAGCCGCATTCCTTAACTTCTGTTTCAGATTTACCTCTAGACTTCTGCCTGCTCTGATGAACTCTGCCTACCAGGACTTCCTGGGATGATGGACTGTGATGTGAAAGTGGAAGTGAAGTAAACCTTTTCTTTCCCAGTTGCTTTCGGTCATGGTATTTTATTACAGCAATACAAACCTTAACTAAGGTGTGTGTGTGTGTGTGTGTGTGTGTGTGTGTGTGTGTGTGTGTCTAGGAAATGAGACAACTTAAAGGAGTTAGTTTTCTCTTTCCACTATTTGGGTCCCAAGAGATTTCTTGATGACGAACACTGTTAACCTCTAAGCTATTCTGTAACTTTTAAAAATATTTATTTATAATATTTTACATGTTTGAATATTTTTCCTGCATACACCATGTGCATGCCTGGTGCTGGAGGCCAGAAGAGGGTATCAGATCACCTGCAGCTGGAGTTGTGAATGGTGAGTTTACCATTGTGCGGATGCTGAGCAGTGAATGCAGGTCCTCTGCAAGAGCAACAGATGCTCCAAGCTACTGAGCCATCTTTCCAGTCTCTTAAGTTTTATTTTTTGAGCTCACTCTACCCAAGCTGCCAAGGCTGGCTTTACGCTTATGATTTTCTTTCCTCAGCCTTCTGAGTGGCTGAGACTACAGGCTAAACTGACCACCAGCTAAACTGACTCTAACTCCCTTTAAGTGCAGTCTGTCATACTTGGGCCTTGTATAAAAACTGTTACTAATAAGTGCCACCCATGCTTCCATACAGAAAGGTAGAGCTGTACATCAGTGCACACATAGAAATAGAGGCCATTAGATTTCATTACAATTTCCGCTTTTGATCTAATTTTGGTATGGTTTCCATTTGATTTTTTTTTCTTTGAAAATGGTGCCACATGCGGCCCCTCTGACTTGCTGTTTAACTTGAACTTCTGGTCCTTTTGCCTCTGCTTCCCAAGTGCTGGTACGATGCGCATGTGCCACCATGCCCAGTTTTGTGCCGTGATGGAAATCAGACCCATGGATTTATGCATGTTGGGTGGCGCATACAAGTCTACCAGCTGACCTGTGTTCCCAACTCTCAGGATCTGGCTTCTTCAGAAGTGTTGAAACATGAAGCAGACACAGACACAAAGATACTCACTCCATCCTGAGTTGCAAGTAGAACAAACTGCTGAACCTCGTGAGATCAGTGGCTTGAAGATGTACCCAGACATTCCCGCAGAGACTTCCACCTTACCTTCTTAAAGAGTTATTTTTATTATTTTTAATCATGTGTCTGTGTGTGGGGTGTGTGTGTGTGTGTGTGTGTGTGTGTGTGTGTGTGTGTGTGTGTAGTACAGGTACTCCTCTAGGCATGAGGCATTAGATCCCCTGGAGCTGGAGTTATAGGCAGTTGTGAACCCCACTATGTGGACGCTGTGACATGAACTCAGAGCTATCGCTCCAGCCCTTCTGTACGGTTTCTTGAAAATGGTATCTCTTTAAAATTTTAAAAATCTTTGTTTTATTATTTCTTGTTCTCCTGAGTTCTAAATATTATATTATCTTCACTAATTTTTTCCTTGATAACAAAATCATTGCTCCAGTCACACAGCTATGACTTGTTGCAATGGTAAGAGGTTCCAACAGCACAAAAGATACCAGTCCTTTCCTGTGAGGCAGTGACGAGAGAACTGGCCAAAAGCCACTTTATCTGCTTATGGAATGAAAATAACTGCTCTTCCGAGTTCCCATCACCTATCTTTGCAGAAGAGAAACATAGTAGTACCCCAACAACTGTTGGTGTTAGCCTAAATTCTCTGGAAAAGTAGTACAAATGCTTTTCTGCAGGGTCTTTGGGTCTTTCGATGTATTTATATTGTTTCAAATGAAATGTAAAGCACTCACCCTACCATAACTGTGGTAGGTTTGATATATGCAGAAAGGGATGCATAACCCTGAAGTCAGACCACCTTTGGGGATTTTCATAGTACGATTGCTGAGGAATTTGAACTGTTAATCTTTATTCCCGAAGAAAACTCCCCTGGGAAAAGACACTTGCTTTGCAGCAGTCTGTACCATAATAGATGCTGACTGAGAGAAGATAAATAAGTAGGGCAGGAGGAAGAAATCACAGAGAAGCCACTTGAAGTTCAATGGTTAGGCTTCATCCTTTATTAGGTAGTGAATAAAAGACAACTTATGCTTAGAACTCCAATTTAAGAGACCATTTAAACAAAAGAGTTTCCGTCGCAAAGTGAGGCAGACGGGGTCCAGGTTTTTCTGAGTGTTCTCATATGGCTGATGAAGAAAATATGGCTGATTTATTTGTTCCCAGCAAACCATTAAAGTTATTAATGCCTTGTGACCCAGGACTCCATGTGACCCACGGGCCCTGACTTCTTGCCGACTGGTTCCTTCACTTTGGTGAAAATGGGAGGAACAGCAGAAGCACGTTATAATGCAATTGCATTGGCAGTAAGCACACGTGACCTGTCAGGTGGAAGGGCTGAGATGCAGTGAATATACAGTGAACAATCAGATAAGACAATTCAAATCCAACACAATTACAAGTGCTGGTCACATGGTAACCAACTCTGGGTGACTCAGTCCACCTGGCTGAACTAGCCCCATCCATAGGCAAAAAACAAATAAGTAAAAAAATACACGCTAAACCAGAAGGCGGTACTTAGCAGACTGTAAATGAGAAATCACCATGTAAAATGGCAGATATGTCTGAAAGGTCTTTGTACCAAAGACTGATGGAATGATTGTATTTTCTTACTCTTATTTTCCTTCTGCTTTTCATGTTTGTTTCTTTGTTTGACAATCTTTCTTTTGCTTTCTTCTTTTAAAATGTTGTTTTGGTTGTTTGTTAAGTAACAGATATATATAGCCAGCTGCTTTAGAGATACACATATATGACAAATTCTACAGCTAGACACTGGAAAAGTCCTCAAAAGACCACATTTAACAGTCAGCACCAAGCACACTATGCATATTCTTTAAATATAAATGACAAGTGCTAAACACCTCTCTCTCCAGGGACTCCCTAATTCTCTGTTCTTCTCTTAAGGGAACTACAATTGAGATCAAAGAAGTTCCGGGAAGGCCACATTCAGTCCATCCCTATAGCTTTAAATAGTCTTTATAAAACCTTTTCAAAAATAATTTTTTTATCTTAATCCTAAGTCACAGAAGGCTGATGTGTACATGTTTTGTTCTTGTTCTCTTGTCGAAAGTCATCATTCTTAAATGCAATAGTCTGTCTGCATCCAGCCCCATTATATCCATAGGGGCAGGCTAGCTTTCTATGGGAAAAAGCATACTGCCTTTATCACAAATTAAAGGCACAGCTATTTCATGCCATTTGTTACCAATGTAATGATAACATGTAACACTGAGTGGTTATAGAATTATCTCATATAGATTTTCTTTTTATAAGTTATTTTCTTAATCTTTCTAACATATATACAATATACATACATACATTCATATATATATATATATATATATATATATATATATATATTCCCCTGATAAATCTTTTTTAAAGATAAAACATCAATTACTTTCAGCTCTGTGGTAAATATCAAAGGCAGTTCTTATCTCACAATGCCACTAGAGAAATGATAGTCTAGGGGTCCTTGCTAATATACTTTGTTGATGTCCTATCATTGGTGTGCAATGAACTCAGATTAATTTTTCTTGACAGTACTAGCATTTAAAAGTATGTTAGGGATTTATGTCATGTCAGTAGGGAAAAGATAACAATAAACACAGCCATAGCTCATGCTTATGTCTGTCTTCATACATTCTTATTTAAAGCAAAACTTTTTGCTATGGCTCTACTGGAATGACATGAAGAGTTATTGCAGATGACTGATTTTCTCTGCTTTTGTAGATCTGTGCTCATTTTACACCATCTGAGATTCTGATGGCTCCTCATTTTTAGAATTTAAAAAGTTATAATGATTTCTTACTACTTGTCCATGACACATGGGATGATTGGTTTTCAGATACATTGCCATTCCAAACACTTCACTTTCTCCAGCAATACCTGTTCTGAGGGAGAAACTAGTATTTGGTGATGAAGTGTCTTTCTTGGTGCCTCTCCACCTCTAAGCATACAGGAGGGGGGTGCTGACCATGTAGGCTTCCAAGATACCATCTGGTGTTTGTTTGCTTGTTTACTGATTATAGGTATGAAATAGCTGTTCATTCTACCTTTTGCAATTCTTTAAAACCTAATGGCAAAGATTGAGACACAGCACTATTGTTTGACAAGACATCTACTGTATCTACTTTTGTTTGGATACATACCCAGTAACTGCTGTCATAGCCAGAGGACCAGCAAGGGCACTACTATTCACAGTGTTGCTTTTGTTTTTGTTGCTTTTTTTTCTTTTATATATATATATATTATTATTATTATTATAATCTACAGAGTAAATTATTATATATACATTGGAACCAGTTAATGCCCTTAGACAATGTATAATTAATTGTTTTAGAAAGCAGGAAAGACAATGCAGGGGAAACAGGTGTCCAAAAAACCACAGTCACAAAGACTTTGGAAGTTCTATATACCGCTATGATTCAGTGCTGGAGATAACTTCTAAAACAATCAGTGTTCAAGAAGGATGCTTTAATTTGGAGAAAATGCCACGCCTTCCCTCCCCTCCCCCAAGTCCCACCCTCACACTTTTTTTTTTTAATAATCTTTTCATTTTACTATCAAAAGTCTTGGCTCTTCAGATACACTTTAAACTATAAATAAACACTGCATAGTTCTTTTGTTTGATTTTAGTTTCATTTTGTTGTCTTAAAAATTATTGCAGTACAACACCTCCTGTTCGGAATTCAGTAAGGAGCAAAGAGCACAGGAGTGTGGGTGGTCCGAATGGGTCCAGGAGCAGGCCGCAGGAGGGCTGGAGGAAGGGCAGAGGTCTGGAAGAGGGTGGCTGCTGGAGCAGTTCGAAGACTGAAGGGGGAATTCACTGCCACAGCAGCTGCAGCTGCTGCAGCAGCCAGTGGGTTGGGGAGAATTCTGGGAGCCAGTGGCTTTGAAGGTTCTTTTGAAAATACTAATTTTACCTGCAACGACAAGAAATTTTAAAAGAATCAAGAACAAAAGTTTTAGAGTTTGTAGTTGAAATCCAAAATGGTAGGCCAGCTACAAAGGTAAGTGCTGTTGAAAGGCCAAATTCAAGTGCAAAGTGTAGAGCTGATGTCTTCGGAAAGGTTGAAGATAACTCCCATTAGCCCACCAAGCATGCTTAAGCATCTTCCAGAGATGAAATCAATCATTTTTTGCATTTTAGTTGTAATTTATACCTCTGCAGGAGGTCCCCTTTTTGAGGAAAAGTGCAGAAGAATATTGTGCTAATCTTTGTACACTCAGCAAATGTCGTGCAGCACATAGTTGTTTCAAAAATGACATTATTTATACCGCCATGTATTCTACTCTAGAAAGCATATTGATGTATTGTGAGAGGGCATTTTCTAGGACCTATTTTTCCTGGCATGTAAATGTCCTTCAACTCGTCATTTATATAAAATCTAAACCATACCCTTGAGTTAGTGTTTTTATTTTTATTAATTATTTATTTATTTATTTACTTATTTTTGGTTTTTCGAGACAGGGTTTCTCTGTGTAGTTTTGATGCCTGTCCTGGATCTCACTCTGTAGACTGGTCTGGCATCGAACTCACAGAGCTCCACCTAGCTTTTCCTCCCGAGGGCTGGGATTAAAGGTGTGTACCACCACTGCCCAGCTAGTGTTTTTAAAATACCAAACGTTGGAAGATATAACAAATATGCCCAGACAAAATTTAACAACCACTTTAACACAACAATTTAAGGACTTGTTTATCTCTGACATCCTTTCTGAAAGTGTTTGATAACATCAAGACCACATTCTAAGTGTTTGCTCATCCAGCTCAAAAACCTGACTTTTCTCTAGTGCTCAGGGACAAATCGCAGCTTAAATAGATGAGCTGAGGTTAAAGCTGGCAAACTCTGGAACAAGTCACATGACTCAGGGGTCTATTGGTGGAGGGCAGACGGGACCTGAAACTCAACTGTTAATACGTTCTTCAGTACAGTACATCTATCCTACTTAGTAACTGACAGCCTCCACCCCAAATACCTCTAAAGCAGACTGTGGGGCATAAAGGACATCAGATTCTCTTTTAAGAAGCCACGTGTCACTCACCCCCAGTGGATTCGCGGCCTTCTGCAGTTTGTTGTAGGGGCTGTATTTTGGTTTGGGGGGCTTCCCAGCAGCTCTGTCTTTGTGCCTTCTACTGCTAATGTGCTATAGAAAGCAATCAAAATGACAGTTTAAAAAAAACACATTTACAACACTTCACAAATATTGTTTTTACCTGGAAGGAAATAATGCTGATTTCATGCAAGATGCACAAAGACAAAAGGAAAAGAGCACTGTACACTTCTGCTTTGGATCCTGAAGCCTTCCACACTATTCATTTTAATATATTTTTAATAAATAGAACAATTTTCTTTTCACCTCTGCTTTTGCCTTATCACAGCACACATCTCCAAAAAGTATTTACAGAGGAAAGGATGTCCACAGGAATTTTATGTGCAAATAAACAAACATGCCCAGACAGGCAGGAATGAATTTCCATACTAATATTTATCCTCATATTTGTGCAGCCAAATGCCAACCCTTTAAATTCTAAAAATAAAAAACTAAGCACAATATGAGGACTGAACCTTCAGCTGGAAATGTACCACCAGTTTCTTTAGAAGGCTATTTGAGCACAAATGAGTGTCCACTGTTAGCCATTGCATCAGCAGGTGGCTGTAGGAATTAGAAATATCGTACAATAAATACATACAATGAAAGGATGAGAAATAAAGGAACAGCACAGTATGAAATTAGTTGTAGTATAAAACTACCCAAATAAGTAAAATTAGAACATTGTATATTGGCCTTTAAAGAAAACTAACAGTTTCGATAGGAAAATTCAGTACAGAAAAGTTCTAATACCCTTTCCCCTCCCAAAGTGCCCACACAAGAAACAAATTCATTGCCAACAATTTCAACAGGCTTTATTTATTAACCACTACATTTTAGTATTCCCTCAACAACTAAAGTAAACATATGCTAAAATAGAAACAGTAAATAAAAGATAAATGGGGGTGTCGGTAGATGAATGGATGTACTGATGGGTAGATGAAGAGGTGTTTGGATGGACTGGTGAATGAATCAGCGGATAGATAACGGGAATGACAGGCAGATGAGTGGGTGGATGAGTGGACTGATGGATAAGTGGATGGGTGGTTACTTAAATGAATGTGTAGATTGATGAGTGGTTATATGGATGGTTTTCTGGGTAGATGGATGAATTATGGATGAGTGAGTGGATGGATGGGAAGGTGGATGGATGGAAAAGAAAGACATGAGAAGAACAGGAACACACACAGACTGATCACAGGCTGTCCCCTCTGGTTTTCAGTTGTATGGTACCTGTTTGAGTTGTGTTTCCGAGTTGACATGCACATCACATATTTCACAGTGAAATGTTTTGTTTTGGAGGCCTGTGTTTCCCTTGTTAACAGGTCCTTTACCCTTCATTCCTGCCCGAGGAAAGGCCTTGATAGTCCCACTTCCATTTCGGGCTTCTAGCATTGTTTTGTGCTTAGTACCTATCAGGAATATTTGGAAAAAACAAAAACAAAAAGAAGAGAAAAATATTGTATTAATGATAGCCTTCAAATGGAACACGAAACTTGAGGCTGTACTGAAATACATCCAGGACACAGCAGATTGTACAAAGGAACATTTATTTTATATGATGATATTAAATTATTAACTTTTTAAAATGCTTGATACCACATAAAAGCACTATTTGTATGCAAAGTCAGGCCTGGGGCAAAATTCAATGGGTGTGATTTTTGTCCCATTTGCTCTTGATTCTAAAATGGCATAAATGATAGCTGAGGAGGAGTGACCTGTTTGCTGAAGGTATGGTTGGAGGTGGTGTGTGCCAAATATAATCAGGTTAGACATGGTGGTCTCACAGCCATGGCACTAATTGAATACCTACTTCTAAATAGAATGCAAGCAAGCTTTCCTGTCCCCGCATTTGAGGCTCAAATAAGAAGAGTAATAGTAAATATGACTTTAATTTTTTTAATTTTATTTTTGGTTGCTAGCCTAGCATTTAATGGCTGAGTCATCTCTCCAGCCCTTTTTTAATTTTAGAATCCAGAAGAAGATGTTAGATCCTCTGGAGCTGGACTTATAGGCAGTTGTGTGTCCCATGACATGGGTACTGAGAACAGATGGGGTCCTCTGCGAGAGCAATAAGCAGTTTTAACCACTGAGCAGTCTTTTTAGCCTGTCAAATAAAGATGTGTAAGGATAGTGATGGACTATAATTTCAAATGTAAACAAGTGACCAAGAAGGGGAGAAGTTATTTAAAGGGTAGGCACCCATGCTGAAAATATTTTTTTTAAATATTAAACTACTAAATCTATATATGGGCCATCTCACATAATTAATGTAACTTTATCTAACTACCATTAACATTTGTTTTCTGGGGTCACTATAGTTTATATATAGTCTATATTCTCAATTTCCCCTCAAAAATAGCTTAAAATATTCCGTGTTTTTCTAGCTAATAAATTTTCTTTATTTTGCCCCCTTGATGATATGCTTTTGCTATGATATTTTCTTTATGCCGTTTTAATTTTTAAATTTCCTTTTTGTAGCACAGCCTTTCTACCTGTATTTAAAACATTGTTGGTCAGTTCTACAAATATAGAAAAGGTGTTTCTGAGTCACATTTACAGAACTCTTGAATATTCATAAGATGTTTCTGATCACATGTTCAGAACTCTTGAATATTCATAAGAAAACAATGTTGTGAGTATGATACAGATTACATCATGCTAAACAAGAGATAAATCCAGAAAAGACCTTCATAGCCACATTTTCCTCATTCAAAAAGAGCATTACTTCACCAGGTCCAAATAAAAAAGTCCTACAACATAGGCTGCTCACCTTGATGATGACTATTCTTAGTGCACAGCTATTAAGACGTTCTTGTACTGAGGAAAAGAGTTAGCACCCTGCAGGAAGGGGGGATGCACAGAGGCTTTAGCCACAGAGTGGGCTCACAGTGCTGGCTAGGTTACCTCATTGCTTGTTTTGGGCAATCACCCTTGCACCTATGGAGCAAGTGAGACATATGTGGATGGCTATGTGAAGAGATGATTTTCCAGATATTTCACACAAAATGGGAAGCACTTATAAGGCCATTTTGGATAAGGAAGGTGTAAGGTGTAGGCCAGTTCTCATTCTGATTTTCATGAGGGACCTCTTATTCAGCTTAGCTTCAAATCATTTGTGACTTGTACCTAATATGTAGAACACACACACACACACACACACACACACACACACACACAAGCATACACACACATACGCACAGAAGAAATCTAAAAATGGAGCAAAGATGGTATAACAGGGGCCTCAATTAAGTGGTTGACTCTCTGGCTACCATTTATCCTCAAATATGGACAAATTTTTTGCAACCTGACCTTATGCACACAGTTGCAGAATGTCAGCTATTATAAATAGCTACTGTGTAGTCTTTATGAGATTTTCAAAGTATGAACAAGCTGTGAAGATAGCTGTATTTTCTCTAAAAGTGGCTAAACTTCAGGGAAAAGGTGCACTCTTAATTTTAAAGCATTTATATATTTGAGAGAGAAAGTGTGCATTAATAATATAAACATCACAGCTATTAAAATGACCTTTCTTGACTATTCAATGCATTTCAGAGGCCATGCTAAAATTTCTCCTGCTCACTGCCACACTAAGAGATCAGCGCTATTATTATCCCTTCTCCGGAGATGACAAGACAGGTGCTGAAAGGTCAGGTGACATGCATGTGATCATAAAGCAAACACCATTGGAAATCCTAGTAACAGAAAATGAATTCCTAGCTATGTGTCCAAATACCAAGGACTCCTAAACCATTAGGGCACAGTCATACACAAGTCTTTCTTCAGTACACCATTCTACACAGCAATAGCCTTTGGAAAAGATGGATTTTACTTCAAGTCTTTTGAATGTCTCCACCCTATGTTGTTGCCCACAATCCATGTCCTTTCCCACTTAGCAGAGATTCATGAATCCTGACATCTGAAAAGTATGTCTCTGGCAAGTGATACCATTTCTGTTTTCAGCATCCTTTGAGCATTTTTGCAAAACTGAGACCTGCTGTGGGATGTTCTGTATGGCAAATGTGGCTAATAAAACACTGATTGG
>CABHPQ010153435.1:0-16659 GCA_902168405.1 Peromyscus aztecus | reverse complement strand
AAGAAAGAAAGAAAGAAAGAAAGAAAGAAAGAAAGAAAGAAAGAAAGCATCTTCAATAAATGGTGCTGATCTAACTGGTTGTCAGCTTAGGGAAGAATACAACTTGATACTTATCTATCACCCTGCACAACCTGCACAAAACTCAAGTCCAAGTGGATCAAAGATCTCAAGATAATTCAAGTACACTGAACCTGATAGAAGAAATTGGGAAATAGCTTGAATGTTTGGCACAGGAGACAACTTCCTAAGCAGAATACCAATAGTGTACACACTAAGATCAATAATAAATAGGACCTCATGAAACTGAAAACCTTCTGTAAGGCAAAGACACTGTCAACAGGACAAAACGGCAGCCTACAGAATGGGAAAAGATTTCCATCAACCACACATCTGACAGAGGCCTAATATCTGAAATATATAAAGAATTCAAGAAGCTAGACATCAAAAACCAAAAACCCAATTACAAGATCTCAACAGAGGAATTTCAAACGGCCAAGAAACACTTAAAGAAATGTTAAATATCTTTAGCTATCAGGGAAATACAAGTCAAAACTACTTTGAGATTCCATCTTATACCTGTCAGAATGGCTAAGATTAAAAAAAAAAAAAAAAAACACAAGTGAGAGTTCATGCTGGATGTGGAGCAAGGGGAGCACTTCTCCATTTCTGTTGAGAGTGCATGGCCACTATGGAAGTCAATATGGATATTACTCAGAAAATTGGGCATCAATCTACTTCAAAATCCAGTTTTACCACTCCTGGGTAATATACTCATCCCAACACAAGGACACTTGCTCAATCATGTTAATAATAGCTTTATTTGTAAGAACCAGAAACTGGAAACAACTTAGATGTCTCTCAACCAAAGAATGGATAAAGAAAATGCAGTACATTTATACAATGGAGCATTTCTGAGTTGTTAAAAAAAAATAACATCATGAAATTTAAAGGCAAAGTAATGGAACTAGAGAAAATTATTCTGAGTGAGGTAACCCAGACCCAAAAGAAAAACATGGTATGTACTCACTTGTAAGTGGCCATTAGCTATAAAGGAAAAGATAATCATGCTACTATCCACAGACCCTGAGAGCCTAAATTACAAGGAGGGCCAAGTGGGGAATGCATGGACCTTGCTAGGAAGGAGAAATAGAATACTTTTTGTGGGTATGCTAGGGACAGGTAGGGATGGCAACAGGATGGATTAGGTGGGGGTGTGGAGGAAGAGAGTACTGAGAGAGATGACTGGAATTGGGGGACATTTCAGAGGTGAAGTAGAAACCTAGTGCAATGGAAACTACCAGGAATCAATGAAGGTAACCCTAGCAAGACACCTAGTAAAGGGTGATATGGAACCTGTACCAGCCATCTTCCCAAACCAGGCAAGGCTTCCTTTAGAAGGTTTGAGACACCAACCAAGCCACAAAACCTCCTACCTACAATTATTTCTGCCTGCAAAATGTGCTGGGATAAAGGTGGTGCAGAACTTGTGGGAGTGGCCATCCACTGAATGGTCCAAATTGAAACCTATGCCACAAAAGAGAACCCATGCCTGACACTTCTTGCAAAGACAGGAACCAGAATCTGGATAACCTAGAGACCAAGGATAGAACCAAACATGATCGGCATAAAAAAGTCAGTCCATGAAATGATTCCAAATGATACTCTGTTATATTTGTAGACCAGAACCTAGCATAATTGTCATCAGAGAGGCTTCATCCAACAATTGATGGGAGTAGATGCAGAGATCCACAGCCAACCAATAGGCAGAGCTTGGGGAATCCTGCACAATAGGGTGAGGAAGGATTGTAGTAGCCAGAAGGATCAAGACACCACAATAAAATACAGTCCACAGAATCAACTAACCAGGGCTCATAGAGGCTCAAAGAGCCTCAACCAACAATCAGGGAGCCTGTAGGGATCTGACTTATGCCCTCTGTATATGTTTTATGGTTGTGTAGCTTGGTGTTCCTGTAGGATTTCTACCAGTGGGAGCATGGGCTTTCTCTGACTTTTTTGCCTGCTTTGGGGACACTTTTCCACCAACTGGGCTGCCTCATCCAGCCTTAACATAAGAAGATGTGCCTGGTTTTATTATAACTTGATGTGCTATGTTTGGTTGATATCCCTGGGAGGCCTTCCCTTTTCCTAAGGGAAAGAAAGAAGGAAGAATGAATCTAGAAGATAGAGGACTGGTGGAGGGGGGAGGAGGAGCTGTGAGAAGAGGAGAGATGGAAACCACAGTGGGGAATCAATATGAGAGAAGAATAAATTTTTAAAAAATGGTAGTCCTTCTTTAGTTCCCCAGTTTCACCAGAAACAAACATAAGCTCCAATTTGGTAAGAGCTGAGACAAGTAAAAAACAATGTGTCAAACAGAAGCAAGGGGACATTATTGTTTACACCACAAAAACCCTAGAAGAAAAGAAAGACAGCTATGGCAATAGAATGGCAAGGGTGAGGGTGAGGAGTGGTTATAACACAAAGTTCACAATGAGCCAAGGGTCCGAGAAATCATAGGGAAACTCTGTGCAGGCTGAAGTGGTCCAAGTGGTCAGGTGTGAGGAGAGGAAAAACATGAAATGAGGGAACACTTATAATCCAGGAAGCAGATATACAACAGACATCCACAGGGTTCTTTTACTCAGAATACCCTAGGACTCTGACCATGGATTACCAAGAGATTTTCCCATGAAAATCCCTGTGACTAACCCAACTCATGAAGAACAGACCCTGTACAAACAGGACCTGACACCATGCTTTCATATTCCTTCTTTAACTCTACTCAACAGTCAATACACAAATGAGCAGTACACTTCCATAATGTAATGAGAGATGCTTAGGCATTTGCAAAAGTAGTGCTTTTGATTAATTTCAACATAAACTGGTGTGGTAGTTCAAGTAAGAATGGCCCCCATAGGCTCATGTATGTGAATGCTTGGCCATCAGGGAGTGGCCCTACTTGAGAGGAATTAGCAAATGTGTGGCCGTTTCAGAGAAAATACGTCACTGGAGGTAAGCTTTGGTCTTTCAAATGCCCAAACTAGTCCTCTCCCCCCTTCTCTTTCTCTCTCTCTCTCTCTCTCTCTGATGTCTGACTATGTGCCACCATGCTTCCTGCCATGATGACAATATACTAAATCTGTGAAACTGTAAGCAAACTCCAATTAAATGTTTTCTTTTATAAAGTTTGCTGTAGTCATAGTCGTAGACTCTTCTAAGAATTGGACACTGACTAAGACAATTAGTTTGATTTTTTTAATTTATTTTTTATTTTCCATTTATTTTTTCAGACAGGGTCTCACTATGTAAGGTAGCTGTGGTTGGCAATGAACTTACACTTCTCCTGCATTAGTCCTCTAAATACTATGACTATGGGCATATAGCATTTCACGTAGGGTCTCTTTAATGTTGTTGGTAAGTTACATATATTTTATAGCAAACTTCAGAAACTCAAAAAGTCCAATACCCAACACAAAACACACTTGTGGGTAAATTTTGAGGAATGTTCTAAGTCAATGACCTCCCTGTGCGTGTGTATTCTTATGCACATGGGTTTATATGAACTATACATGTTGGTATTCCCAGTGGCCAGAAGAAGGCAGTAGATCCCTTGGAATCAGAGTGAAGTCCTATGTAGGTGTTTGGAATGGAACCCAGGTCCTCTGTAAGAGGAGCAGGTGCTCTTATCCAGTGGACCACTGAAATGTCTCTCTATTTACTGTCAAATTCAAGCTGCAGAGCAAAGGGTTTGAATAATAATAATCTGTGAACACTGACCATGCCTAAATAACTTAAGTGAGTTAAGTCTCCACATATTTTTGGCCTACACTAGCCCAGGGCTTGTCGAAAGCAGAGGCCAGATCTTGCTCATAGCTACATTATCAGTATCTAACTCATAGTAGATAATCAATGAGCCCTAGTTGAGGTATGAAACACCAATTTGATAAAGCTGAAAGTATTAATTTTGCCATGTCAAAAGAGTTCTGCTTTCAAACTGTTGATGCAAAGACCCCATAGTCCTTCTCTGTCAAGTGTGCTAAGTTTCTTTGGGTCCTAAGCAATAAAAAAGGAAAGCAATGCTAGTCTTCACTTGCATGTTCTATTTATAATATATCCCATTTTAAGAATTACTGTGAGTATTCCATGTGCCCAATAACTTTTAGGCAACTTTTTCTTTCTCTTCTCCTAGTTTACTTTTGTTAACATAAAAGTAAAAATCTCTAGTTATTTTAAGAATCACTAAATTTTTCAAATGTCTTAAAACTTTGTAAAATCTGCCCTCTGATAGTAATATTTTGTGTGCATTAAAACTCAGAGAAGGCTAGAACAAACTCTACCTGGGGTTAGAAAAACCAGAATTGATGCTTCATGTAATTATGTAACAAATCTGACCAAATTAGTCATCAATTTGGATGACAAATCATTTTAAAGGTTTCTCTTTTCAAGTATGCAGAGGAAAACAAAAATCAAAATTAGTAGAACTAAGATAGTCAAGAGGACTTTCTTTTTAAAAGGCTTCTCCTATAAATTCTGTGTATGTCTCATGCAAGTTTAAAGGGGCTTTCTGCTCACTTGGAAGAACTATGTCCTCATGGCCTGTGAGTTTACTAATCAGCTCCAGAGTGCTTCTAAATATGGCAAAGCAGGAATGCTTGCTCCAATCCTGTTTTCAGTGGAATGGAATATGAATTAAGTTCAGTGTCAAATGGTGACACCTTTGCAAAAGGTATGAAGAGAAGCAACTGAATTAGCTTCACCAATCCCCAGATGTGTGCCAGTAACTGTGCTTGTGCAAACACTGATCCCACAATATCCAACTCTTAAAAGGTGTCATATTGTCAAATAATGCATTTAAAGACTGAGACATAAGAGACAAAGATCAGAGAAGACAATTTTCCAACCCGTATTCTCAAAGAAGACTATCTGTGTATTTGACAATAAATATTAAATTACTTCTAGCTCATTCTATTAGGCTGTATTATGGATAGTATTTGGTAAAAACCCTTATTACCTAAATTTGCTTGTATCATTTGTTTGGATTAGGAATATATTTCTAAGTATTAGAAATATAGCAGAAACCATTCTGAAAGTTCCTTAGCTTTTCTCTGGCAGCCCATAGACACAGAGTTAATACTCAGTGTTGTGGACACTATTTTGACTTTATATATAATCTCTTCTCATTGAGAAAAATAGACAATTATCATTTGGATAAAGAAGAAACATCCTTTCCCCACTGCAGCTTAGCTGCTTCTGAAGAGAGCTGTTTTTCAAACCTACACCTAGTTCCAAAAGTAACATGAGAAGTTTTCTTATGTTCTTCAGCAAGGCAGAGGGACAGTAGAGAGACCCAAGGTGAACAGAACTTTCTCTAAGTGCATTAAAAAATATTTCAGAAAAAATCAAAACAAAACACCACATCATTAAATGGACTACCTGAACTTAGCAATCTTTAGTCACCTAGCACTATAAACCATCAGCTCTAAAAACATCAACGAAGGACTATATACAATCCTATTCCCTATATTTGAAACAATAGATGCAATTACTACGGGAGAAGGAGAATGTGGTCACTGCTTATCTTACAGTAGGCATAAACTTGGGCTTCAGACACACAAATCCAGTTACAGGATTTTGTTTCATCACTAACCTCCTAACAGTTCTAAAAGCTGTGCATAGTGGAGGTTTGGCTTACGACCCTCACTACTACATCCTTTTGGAAATTACACAGTAGATGATAAATGAGAAATGGCAGCACAATGATTATAAAGACAAGAAAGCAGAATTAGAGTCAGTTCAGTTCTGAATTCTGTCATTCTTTCTCTGAAATCCAAGGGGAGATGGTGACATATGAAATGAAGATTTCTAAAGCCACAGCATCTGACTGGGCTATATTTCCTGGCCAAGTTAAAGTCTGATTTTAAGATTTATTTTATTCTGATAACTAACCTACAACCCATAGACCTAGGGAGTTTATGTATGGAGGAAGGAACTGTGACACACATGGATCTCCCTGGAATGGGGAAATAGAATAGATTTTTAGGGGTGGACTGGGGGTGGTTGAGGACAGGAATGGGAAGATCAGGTTGGGGTAAGGAAGGAGAGTTGAGGGAGGGAATGTGAGAAGAGACACATGGAATCAAGGACCATTTGAGGGATGATATGGAAAACTAGTATAGTGGAAACTCCCTAAAATATATGACGGCAATCTTAATAAGTTCTTCTAATAATGGCACATATTGCCAAGACAATAGATTGCTCACTGAAATCCAACACCAGGGCCCCATTGCCAACAATAAAACCTTTGTCCTACAATCTGTCCTGCATGCAAGATATGCTAGGGCAATGATGGCACAAAGATTGTGGGAGTAGCCAACCAATGTCTAATTTGACTCATTTCATCACATGCCACAAGATGGAACCTATGCTTGAAACTGTTTGCATGAACAAGAACAAGAGACTATATAGTGCTGTGGGATGGTCTTTCTATATGCTGTGAATATGTGTTGCGCTATTGGTTAATAAAGAAGCTGTTTGACCTGTGGCAACACAGGATAAGAGCCAGGCAGGAAATCCAAGCAGAGAGACAGGGAGAAGGGAAGAGTTAAAGAGACACCAGCCCACCACCCAAGGAGCAACACGCCAGCAGACCAGTAACACCATGGCCATGTGGTAAAATACACATTAATAGAAATGGGTTAATTTAAGATGAGTAGGCTAGTTAGTAATAAGCCTGGACCATAGACCAGACAATTTGTAATTAATATAAAGCCGCTGACTGGTTATTCGGGTACTGGTGGGAGGGAAAGATTTATCCGGCTACAACTGGTACTCACTATCAGGCATTGATCCACATAGACCTAATAAAGCTTAAAGGGGGTGCTTAAGGCACAGAAATGGAGCTACACTGGGCTCTCTGGTCTCAAAGTCTCATGCCAGCAGCAGCTCAGAGACACATCTCCCAAGAGCTGCCTTTGAGATGGAGCTGGCTGCCAGACACCATGAACTAAGCAGCATGGCAGATTTCCAAAGTCTCTCCCACAGGACACAGTACAGAGAGGCTTCTCCCAGCCCCTGTTGCTGTCTGTGGGCTTGAGAGCACAGCTGCAGTGTTAAGAACCCAGCTCCATGCTACTTAATACTGCTTCCCAGAATTGGGGAGGTAAGTGTGACTTTTAGGTACCTGCACCACATTGGAAAGCTGAGGGGGGTAGAGCCAGCCACCAAAGCCACACTTTCATCCTAGCTGTGCAGTTTAACAGTTTAAAAACTCTCCTGGTCAGAAAAGGGTTAAAGATACACAATAAAGACAGATTTATATGGGAAAAACATCTAAACAGGTTACAAGATGTTTAAAAATATATGTAGGCTTGAGAGAGAAAAGAAAAAGGGTAGAGAAAGTCTTTAAGAAAGAAATAGAGTAAAAAAAGCCACGTAAAGATGGAAAATACACAGAGAGTCTGGATACTCTATATTATTTTGTTGTCTTTGGAATTTTTTTTTTAACTGCAAAGAGACATTTGATTGTAGGGGCTGCTAAGTTAAACCAACATATATATCTTAAAGGTATCTTGACTTCAAAATTTGGGTCTAAGGGTATGTTGCTTTGGAAAAGATGTTCTGCTTTTGTTTCCACAGAAGGTGAGAAGCTGTGGATTCCTTTCAGAATAATATGGTTACATCTAAGAGGTCTCCAATGGGAGTAATGGCCAAAATGATCCAACATCAAAAACAGCTTCAAGGCAACTGGCTGAGATGATACAGCCTCACAGACTACTACAGTCAAGATTTAACCATAATTCTAAAATTTCTCAGGATTCCCATAAGATTGCCAGCACCCCCAATCAGCAGGAAGTGTTTGGAAAGCTAGACTCAATTCCCAAAATACTGTTTATGAATGATTGTTTTCATTTAAAGGGGATTGGTTATAAATGGTTAATGGTCATAGTCAATCTCTTTCTAAAGGAAAAAGGGGGTATGATATAGAAATCATGAAAAAAAAAAGGTAGATTATTGGGCCTACTTTAATTCAAAAAACAACTGTTGGACTTAAAATACTTTACTTTGATGTGAATTTTGGTTTATTGATGGAGGATTAAGGTCAAGATCATTATACTATATGTACATTTCTGCTCTTGTTTGGGGTATTATGTTTATGCAGCTCATTTGAAATTGTAATGTATAATTAAGAAATACAGATTAATAATTAGTCATCTATAATAGTCAAACTTATAGTCATATTGGATAGTGTTTCTAGGTATACAAAGATATATTTCAGATAGATAGGCAATCTTCAAGCGCTTCAAAGACCTATAGAATACAGCATTTAAAATGTTTTAAGAACTTAGACTTTTCTGGACAGTGAGAAAAGTCTACTCCTGGCAGCACCAATTACTTCAAGAGGATGATGAGCATTGAAGAAATTCACTATGGAGTTTGTTTACAATATGGAAAAGGCTTGCCATTTGGGCAAGAAACTGCTCTTGCCTGGACTGCTTGACAGTATGTTGCATAAACTCGATGTGCAGAACCCATAGGAAAGTGACTACTGTACTTTGCCAGAACAAGATGGAATGGTCTTTCAAGTTTCTGCTTCACAGAAAAAACTGCCAGACATTCTGTAGGACACAGAGAAAACAACTGATGAACAATAGGTGAAACAGTCCTCCAAATTTCCAGCTTCACTGAAAAGTATGCCAGAGACTTTGGCTTGTAGGCTGAAGATAGATGCCCCAAAGTTACAGAGAAACTTCAGGCAGGCAGATGTCTCTGTCATTTCCAGAATTTTAGAAGTTGCTTGTAGTGCACTATCTGTTTACTAATATAATATCCTGCTTGGGTATTTGACATAGTTGAAGAGTAGAGAGTCGTAATTGTAGCTTTACTTAGTTATGATAAAAGATAAATTAGATACAAAACTTTAGACTCACAAATACAGGATAGACAATACAGTATTTAATTGTGCCAAATACAAATAGACTAAATATCTTAACTGGAATTCTTGCTTGATAACTGTTTTGTTATATGTAATTTTACTATGTTGAAGTTAAAACCTTCCTTTTTGATTAGACAGAAAAGGGGAAGTGCTGTGGGATGATCTTTATGTTATGCTGTGAATATGTGTTGCTACTATTGGTTAATAAAGAAGCTGCTTTGTCCTATGGCAACACAGGATAAGAGCCAGGAGGGAAATCCAAGCAGAGAGACAGGGAGAAGGGTAGAGTCAAGGAGACGCCAACTTGGTGCCCAAGGAACAACATGCCAGCAGACTGGTAATACCATGGCCACATAGCAAAACATAGATAAATAGAAATGGATTAATTTAAAATGAATGAGCTAGTTAGTAATAAGCCTGGGCCATAGACCAAACAGTTTGTAATTAATATTATTCCTCTGATTGGTTATTCGGGTACTGGCATGTGGGGAAGAATTATCCAGCCACAATATAGCCCAGAGACCTCAGGTAAAACCAGAAACCACTGGTCTAAAAAGAAAAAAAAGCATCAATAAAATGATTTCAAGTGGTAATCTGTTATAGTCATAGATCAGTGCCTTATTCAGTCATCATCAAAGAAGCGTCCTCCTACAGCAGATGGAAGCAAATGCAGAGACCCTTAGCCAGACAACATACAGAGAGAGAATCCTTCAAACACACAGCTTTAAATGGGATGTCTCCATCAAATCCCTCCCCACAGAGCTGAGGGAATCCCATTGAAGAGGCAGCAAGACTATAAGAGTCAGCGGGGATGGAGGACACCAGGAGAACAAGGACCTTAGAATCAACTGAGCCAGGCTCAAATGAACTCGCAGAGACTGAAGCAGGAAGCACAAGGCCTACATGGACCTGTACCAGGCCTTCTGCATAGATACTATAGCTTTCAGCATAGTAATTTTAATGGGACTCCTGAGTGTGTGAAGAAGTGGGTCTCTGATTCTTGTGCTTGCTCTTGAGGCTCTTTTCCTTCTCTTAGGTTGACTTGTTCAGCCTTGATGTAATGCTTTTGTTTTATTTTACTATATTTTATTTGGCAAAAAAAACCTGGAAAGCTAAAAAAAATATTTATTTTATTCTACTCTGTGTGTGTGTGTCTGTGTGTGTTTGTGTGTGTCTGTGTGTCTGTGTGTGTGTACATGTGAATAACTCAGAGACCAGAAGACGGCATTGGATCTCCTGAAGCTGTAAGTATTAGCCAGCTATACTACACAGTAAATTCTGATCCTATGGCAGAGCAGCAAGCACTCTCAACAACTGAGTCATCTGAGTCCATCTTTTCAGCCCCCGAAGGTTAACAGTTTTACCTGTTGACTCCAGCAGCCCACACTGCAAACTGGCTAAGAGAAGCGGCTTGTGTTGTCAGCTTTCCTTTCTTCCTTTCTTTCTCCTAGTCCCCCGGCTTTGGCCCTTCTACTCTCTAAATATCTATTTGCTGTAAGATCTTTGCCTCAGGATCTGCTCCTCTAGGAAGTAAATTTAGTAAACTAAAATACGCTACAACAATCCTATGCTGAAAATCCTTCAACTCTGCAACCATTCCTGGCAGGAGTGTGCCACACATGGAGCCTTTCTTCATTACACCCACCCCTTAAGTGTCTCTACAGAAGGCTGCATGCAAAAGATCCAGTGCAGCTGGAGTGTGGATGTGGACATCACTACATCCACTTAGATACACAGAGGGTGAAGTCCAGCCATTGTGACCTCTTAACACTGCTGCACTTAACAAAATTAGAGCAAGTTGGACATCAAATGCAGCGTGTGTTGGGGAGGGATCCAGAATCACTTGCTATTTTTGTCTTCTTCCTTTGCCACTTCTAGTCCTGACACAGCCTTATAGTTTAAGTGTAGAGGAAGACCTAAATGAGCCAGGGATGCTGGAGATACTTTCTAAATAGAAACACTTCTCTGATTCAGGAAGGAAAATGCAAGGAAGAAGAGAACTCAATTGAAAAATCTTGGTAATGAGAGGGGTAGCCACAGTGGTCAGCACAGGCAGTTGGTCCAAAGTGAACAGTCCTACACAGAGACATGAGGAACAAGAGCCTCATATTCACATCCTAAAACTCTCAAATGAGATGCTTGCAGCCATCCTTCAGTTTCTCAGCAGAAGAAATCAAGGGTTCTTTTCTCTGTCTCTTCCCAAAGTGACACTTGTCCAGGCCCCAAGTGAAAATCTTAGAATCCCTGGGTATTGTGCCTGGATAAATCATGTATTCCTTCTTGGAGTGTTTTAACACACAAAGTGGAAATGAGGACAACACAATTGGAACATAAAAATAATGACCTCGTGTGTTATACTGAAACAATTCCTTTGTCCCTAAATCAGACAATTCTTAGGAAAATTCAAGGTGCCTCAAAATCTTATAAATTTATAATTTCAAACCACATAGGCATGGTTGACTTGTAAATTTGACTGATTCTAAAATGAATGTATTCCTCTGTCATCACACAGAAATATCAAATGCTTGGGGAAGAAGTGGGTTCCGATGGTGATCACTGGCTCCTAATGTCTACACATCAAGGTAGACCTGCATGATGTAGATGCTGACTGGGGGCTGGAAGCTTGTCTGTCTTTCTCTGTCCCCAAACTCATGATCTCTGCTGAGTGAAGCTGAAGGACTCACACTCCATTTGCAATCACGTCTCAGAGCATGGTATCAAAACTTCAGTGTCGCCTGTGTAGCACGGGCTCTGCTCAGTGTGCAACTTCCATCAGCAACATGAAACTACAATCATCCTCCATCCACCACATCCCTTCACAGAACCTGGCCCCAAAGCCTGGATTTTAGGGTGAGGTTGATCTTCACAATCAACTAAGGTTTTAGAGAGAAGCTCATTTTTTAAGTATGTATACACAGATAAAAAAGAATCATAAGTGTATATATGTCACACATGCATATAGTCACACACACACACACACACATATCCTTACACATATGTATGTTTGTGTGTGTGTGTGTGTGTATTACATACAAACAAAAAGGGGGCAACTCAATGGAACCATAACTGGAAGGCTAATTGTTTCCTGATCCTTTGTATTCCAGTTTGCTTCTTTCTGTTTTAAATGTTTAGAAAGATAAAAATAACTCACTAAAAATGTTTACTTAAGAGCAATAGGCCTGAATCACGGTTCTGCCAGTTGGTCCCAAAGTCTTCTCTGTACCTCTGTCAAATTAATAATGCCTCCCTGGTGTACATGGTAAAAGCTTTCTGAAGTACACTTGCACACATCACACTGATTTGGCTCAGATATCAATATTTACCACAGAAAACATAATAGGAATTATGCCTGGGTAAGAGCAACACTGGGTTGTGGTGACAAGGTTCTCAAACTGCGGGTAGTGACCCCTTTGAGGGACACATATCAAGCATCTTGCATATTAGATACATGGATCTTACATTAAGATCCATAACAATAGCAAAATTACACTTATTAATTAGCAATGAAATAATTGTGTGGTTGGGGGTCAACACATAAGAAACTGTACTAAAGGGTCACAGCATGACGAAGGTTGAGAACCACTGGGCTAGAGGCCTCATTTGGAAGCAAGTGTATTGTAATATAGAAACCGTGATAGAAAAAACATAAATACTAAACATAGTCTAAAAGGACGTTTTACTTTCTTTTCTGATGCTACACACACACACACACACACACCAGCACACATACTCGTGAGCTCAAGCCATAGAAACCTTCCTGTGCCCCTATGTAAATGACATTTTGCTTGTCGTTTTTATGCTTTACTGGCTGGTACATTTCATGTAATAATTGCCAGTTTTCTGTCACTGCTGGTTCCCCTGCTGCAAAAGATCTAATCTGTTCAGAGGAAGATAATTGCAGAGCTATTGAAATAAAAAGGAAAGGCCTGCATCTCACCGCTGTTGTGAGCCTCCAGCTGTGAGGCAGAGTTCACAGCCACCTTGCATAGTGAACAGTAAAGCAGCCTCTTTGCCTTTTCTTCCTCAGTCTCTGTGGAAGGACTTGAGCTGTTGCCAGTGGCTGCCACTGCCGGGGGGGATTTTTCCGCTTTAGAGGTGATCTCAGTTGTTACGGCACTGCTCTTGCACATTTCCACACTTGTCATTGTTGATATTACTGGGGTCCCGGTGGTACTGTCTGTATTCAAAACAGAATAGGACAAAGAGTTAGAAAAACATGGCGTCATCCTTCCCTACTTAGAAACACATCACTGATGCAATATTCTGCTAATAATGATAACAGCAGCTAGCCAGAATAGCTTGTCACCTGTGAATTAATCCTGATGTCTGTCACAAAGACCACACTTAATTTCACACATTAAAATAAAAGCTAGATGATGCTTCAAAATATCCACAAGTACAGTTAGAAACTATTCTTTTCCCACAGAATTAGCATAACATAAATTTCTCTGAACACACGGCCTGCCTGGAGGATATTTGGTAGTATGTTTACCTCTTTATAATAAATTTTAAAATAAAGATAAAGGATGAAGCTCTTAACTGTTTTCCTTCTTCTTAGTTCCCCTCTTCCTATCTTCCTACCACATTTATTTCTTTATTTAAACAACAGTATGGGTCCTTTTGTACACACTCAGGAAAAATATACAGAATGTTGGTGTCAAAATTGCTCAGTTCAGCTCAGCAGCTCATTTAAAACATGGCCATATTTATAAAGAATTATAGTTCAATACCCGGTACCAAAATCACTGATATAAAAATAAGCGGAATTCTAGTCTGAATATTTATTAAAGGCACGCTCCATTTCAGGATGTATGCAGAAAGTTCATGGCATGTGTAGTCAATCAATAGACACTACTCTCAAGGCATCACAGGCTTGTCATACCACGTTAGTATTTCAAGAGGTTGATGACCATGAAAGTGTTGATGTATTGTAACCCAACAACCCTCTGGCTCCAAAGACTGATACTAAATCTGGAAAGATCAACCTTCAAAGTGCAACCACCTCATCCTAAGTTCCCTCAGAGACACACTAAACTCCCCAAATGTATGTCAATCACCATATTAGTAATGTTCATCATACTCAATAATCATTTGCAAATAAGATCTCTTCTTGGATATTCATGTCTTTTCTGCCTCTCAGTTGATTTTTAACCTCTTAGCCTCCCAAATATTCTCAACCTGCCTCTCCAGCTGCTCTTAAACTGCCCTTCTGCATGTCGTTCCACAGGCTGTCATGGTCACTGTTTCATACCATAGTGAAAAGTCTGAGGATAAATGCTTTTGACGGTGGGTATAAAGACAGTGGTCTGTTTGTAATGGTGTATGGTATGGGCAAGATATAAGAGGTTGTGTGTGTGTGTGTGTGTGTGTGTGTGTGTGTGTGTGTGTGTGTGTGTAAATGTCAGGATCTCAGGTGTTGCTCCTCACGTGCCACCCATCTTGATTTTGAGACAGATTTTTCACTGGTCTGAAGCTTATCAAGTAAGTAGGCTGGCTGGACAAGGAACCCCACTGACCTGCTTACCTCTGCTTCTCCAACTAGTGTGATTATAAATATGTACCAGAGTTCTCAGCTATTTTGTGTGGATTCTGGGGATCAAACTCAGGCCCTCATGCTTGCACGGCAGGCACTGACAGACCGGGCTGTACTTTAGCCCACTATAGCTCATATTGTCACCCATTTCCCTTACTTAGGTGTAGGACTATGAACTGAGGCTGTTTGTCAGTTCCCAGAAGAAAAATGGGCTTTTCTTAGGGCTGTTCTATAAAAAGATGAATCTGGATCTGGTTCCTTTCAACTGACATTTCACACACTTTAATCACTTATTTAGCAATAATTCTCCTCCAGTGGAAGGGAAAATATTCCCCAATTAGTTACATATTTTTAAAGTGTCATCTGTAAATTGTTACCTCATGAGCAAAGGAAAACAAAATTACTCTAACTTTTGCTTCCTTTCTTTTTCTAATTTTTATTTATGTGTATGCATGGTGTGTGTGTGTGTGTGTGTGTGTGTGTGTGTGTGTGTGTGTGTTCGCACGCACGGACACGCGCGCGCACATCTGTGAAGGCCAGACTAGGGGATTGGATTCCCTGGAGCTGGAATTAGGGGTGGTTGTGAGCTAGCTGTCAGACATGGATACAGTGAACACAGTTTGAGTCCTCTGTCTGTGCAGTATGTGCCCTGACCCACTAAGCATCTCTCCAGTCCCTTGATGTCCATCTTCTGATTAGCTTTCACTAGCCCAATAAATTACCATTATTAAAAACCAGACAATAGCACCCAAATATCTTTAAGAATACAGAAGTAGCATAAAACCAACAGCTTTCAGATAGGTCTATAACTGTTCACTGTCTCCAACAAATGAAAAAGCTTGTCTATGACATTATTACCAGCATCCAGTTTACCAAGGGTTTATATTATAAAATTAATCTTATATACTTCTTAAACCATTTCATTTAAACTTCAGTTGAGCTAGAAAACTAGAAATCTCCAGAATTTAAGGAAATGTTACAGGGTCTCACAGTAGGACAGAGTGAAATATTTCATGAAATGTATAAATTGCAAATTGAGAGAGAGAGAGAGAGAGAGAGAGAGAAATGCTAATGGCAATCTTTACCATGACTGTGATTGTCACAAGCAGCTGTGAGCTACAACCATTGAATTTGTTTTGTACTCCTCTCTATGGGGAGTGAGGATTGTAAATATCATAGTTTAAACCCAGTCTGGCACCACAATGAAGTCATAGTGCACTGGGGTGGGTATTTATTTCACGGAATGACCATGGGCAAGATTTCCCTGGTAATATCCTTCTAATAGCACTTCCTCTGGACTGGTATGTTTCTGTTTCTATACTGATCTAAGGACACACAAGACAGACCATATTTATCCTAAGACAATGTTCTTATTTACAGTGAGATTTGTTTGTAAATTATAAAATACAACCATGGCTCTTCCAATCCCTACAATAACTATACTAATGTATTCTCCTGCATCTAGAGGATAATGCTCATTCATTCCAAAGACACTATAAGGTGAAAGACTCCAGGTTCTATGCATAGGACTTGGTATAAAGCCTTAACACCCTATGGAGACTCCTCACTTGAGATAATCTTCTGGGAACACATAGCTAAATGGTTAACTTCCAACATGTCTATTTGTGGCCTATTTTTGATCACATAGTTGAGATTGTGTTTATTATTTTTTTAAGCTTACAGAAAATTTGAACAAAATACAAAGCTATATTTTGTTAATTTTAAATTTAATGTGTAGATCATGGTTTCATAAGGGAAGATTGCTATTCATTTATAAAAAGATATATTTTCTCTTGTCTTTTTTATCTCCAATAAAGGAATATTTATTCAAATCAACAAATTAACCCAAGGTTATTCTGTATTCAAAGAAAATCAACCAGTCTGCATTTGGTAATAATATTAGCAAAGAAGTTTTTCTATAACATGATATATTAAATCACCAATTATATGTAATTCTTATTTACCCATTAAAAGAATGTTCAGGTCCAGTGATAGCTCAGTGAGTAAAGGCACTCATCACCAAGGCTTATGACCTATGTTCAATCCCTGTGTCTCACATAGTGAAAGGACAGAACTAAGTCCCTCAAGTTGTCCTCTGACCTATATATGTGTGCCATGACATCACATAGACAGACAGAAAGGCAGACAGACAAATGGGCAGAAACACAGACACACAGACACACACACACACACA
>CABHPQ010153434.1:0-39219 GCA_902168405.1 Peromyscus aztecus | reverse complement strand
TGTATAGCAAAGCTGACTATAAGCTCTAAACTTTAGAAATGATGTATAGACTTCCTGTCTAGTTAAGAGAATCTTTCTAATAGAGATAGTGGTGATAATTAAGAGTAAGAAGTAGAAAAAGATGAAAATAAGATAAAATTGTTTTGTTAGATCTGTGTTAAGAAATCTTTAGGTGTTTGCTAAGTTAAATATATGCTAATTGTAACCCTATATAAGTTTGTAAAATAGATCTATAGTTATAAGCTTGTAAGAAGTATCTAAGGTATTCTTAAGACATGTAGTAATGAGTTTGTAAGAAGTAAAGATACTAGTTGTAAATGTAAGTTTAAATAAGATAAATATAAGTATATAAGAAGTAATAAGAAATATATTTGCTAAAGTATTTCTATAGTTAAGGAGTCTAAATAAGTAGATGTTAATACGTTATATGTGAGTTTGTAAAAAAGTGTAAATGTTGAATGCGAGTCTTAAATGCTTTGCAAGGCCAAAAATGTTATATGTGAGTTTGTAAAATGTAAATGTTAAGTGTGAGTCTATTCTTAATGTATATGGTAAAAGAACCTGAGATACAGAAGTTAGTGTCCTAGCAGACTGCAAAGCAGGCAGTCTGAGCGGTTTTCAAGAGTTGCAGAAGCTGCTAAGAATGGCGGATGCCAGAACCAACACAAGGCATCCGCAGCTGAGATCCGTGGAAAATCGACGCAACACAGAAAAATCTGAGCTAACATCAAAAACGGTACGGTTTAGAATACTACTGTACCTAAAAAGGTCTCTGTCTGTGAGAACAAAAGTTAGATGTTTGTTTGAACAAAAAATGTTAACTGCAAAAAGTTTCGGTTGTAAAACATCTCTTCATATTTGGAAGTGAAAGCCTGATACCAGAATTTGCTTTTTTGAACTTTTTGAACTTAAAATGAGGTAAAACTGCAGAAAGATTTTGGTTATGGATTTCTTATCTGGAAGGCTAGTGCCAGAATTTATCGTTTGAATTTTGGGACTTAAGAAATGAAATGAACAATAGAGATTTAATTGCAATGGGACAATTTCGAGTTTACTTATAATAATGACCTAGGAACTGTTTGCTGGAATTGGGTTAAAAATGGAACTGTTTAAATGAAGAAATTTATTTCTACCTAGAACCAAGATGCAGTTTTGTGTATGCATATATGCTTTATTAACTGGTGATTCATGAATTGTTTTGTGGAATTGTTTATGTAAAAATGGAATTATGGAACTGTTTAAATGGAAAAGTTTGGTTTTTTTCTAACTAGGTTTGGGACTTTGTTTAAAAAATTATAAAGAAAAGGAGGAGTTATGAGATTGAATTATGTTTGCAGAAACCTATTGCTATTAATGCACCCTGGTTTTGTGGAGTTAAGGAAATATTTAAGTTTGTGTATACATTGAAGTTTTTCCTATGTTCTGTTAGCAGGAAAATTCAAATGATTAAGAGTTAAAGTTGTAAAGCGGAGAAAATTGTTAACTATATATAGCACCATATATGCTAATTCAAATGGTTCTGTTAAGAGTTTGCTTTGAGTTGTAAAATTGGGAGAATTGTGACTATGTATAGCAATATTTATGTTAACCTGTTAATGGTAATGATGAAGCTAAGAGATTCTTTAAGTTTGTAGTCACCTTAAGAGTTTTGGTTTAGAAAGGCCTTGAGGCAGCTAAGACTGCTGTGGTCACCTTGGACCTAATTCAAAAGAGAAATGCCATCTTTATCATCCTCTACTCCCATACTGGGAGGTGTAACAGCTATGGAGATTGCTGTAAGCCATTAATAGTTATTTTTTTAATATAATAAGAAAGGGGAACCTGTGGGGGGCCGTTTTCGGGTTCCTCGTGGCTTTACCCAGCTGTGGGGGGCCGTTCTCGGGTTCCTCGTGGCTTTACCCAGCAGATCCACATAGAGGATGATTAGGACCATGGGCCTGAGTGCAGGTGGCTGAGATGGTCTGCACTTGGCTGTGCTGGGGGAGGAGGTCATTTACTCCACCCCTTGGTGTCTCTATAAAAACCCTGGGGCAGAGACAGTCGGGGCCCGTTGGAATAGGTTCCAGGCCCTCTCGAGGCTATCCTTTATTTTCTATCTGTTTATCTCCGCGATATTCTCCGCAATAAATCCTTCTAATATTTCCTGCTGCTCACACTCAAGAAAACTCTGGGAAGCTGTGGGGGTGGTGGGTAAATGCCCCACAGTGACCAAATTGTCATCCACTTCAAGACACTTTTGATAAAAGGAAAGGACCATGGTGAGTTCTTATGCCAGCTTAGAAGATAAAAATAAGGTATACTCCAAGTACATTGGCAAATGCTTACAACCCTTTTAAAACATAACATGAATTTGATATTTCTTTTTTATTTTTTAACTTATTTATTAACATTTAATTAATACATAGTGATTATATTATAGAGTACAGTGTAGAACTTTAAAACATTTATGTAATATGTAATGATCAGGTCAGTGTTAACATAGCCACTGTCTCAGATAAAACATCCTTTCTTAGCATTGGAAATATTCAAAATGCCATTAGCTACTTTGAAATATTCAATTAGTTGTTGTCCACCGAGAGTTATTCTGCTGTGCTACAGAGCATTAGGTGGTATTATTCTCCGATCCAACTGTACCTCATCCCTATTAACTATCATCTCCCCACCCTTGCTCCGCTTCTCAAGGCTCTGGTAGCCACTACTTCATTTACTTCTTTGAGGTCAATTTTGTCTTCCACACAGATGAAAACACAGGATTCCAGCCATGTTTCTACAAATGACAAAATGTTGGTTTTTAATGTCTGAATGATATTCTGTTGTGCATATATAGATAGAAGAGAGATAGGTGATAGATAAATTATTGATAGATGATAGGAGGTAGATATATAAATTATAGATAGATGATAGGTAGACAGATAAATTTTAGATGATAGATAAATGATAGAAGGTAGATAAATGATAGATATATAGATTGTGATAGATGAATAGATGATTGATAGATTATAGATATAAATAGATAGATGATAGATAGATGATAGATAGATGATAGATAGATGATAGATAGATGATAGATAGATGATAGATAGATAGATAGATAGATAGATAGGCAGATCACTTGTGTCATGGTGGTCAGAGAACTGACAGAAACAATTTAAAGGAAGAAAAGTTTATTTTGGCTCAGGGGTTGAGACCTTCTAGTCCACGGTGGTGGAAAGGCTGAGTGGAATTCGTGGTGGCAGGAACATGTGGCCTAGACTAACCACGTTGCTAGAGACCAGTGGCGGGGAGCAGTTAGAACCAGGGGCCAGGCTACAACCTTCAGACAGCTGACCCTCGTGGCCTCCTTGTACCAGCTGGGCCTCAACTCTTGAAGGCTCCACAGTCGCCAGAAACAGCACAGCTTTTTAACTTTTGATGATGGATTTTAACTCATTTTTCCAGTTGTGGTTACAGAATTCACTTTGTCTGCATGTCTTTTTCTCTTTACCTTTTCTGAATTGAAAAATTTTTTCCCTTTGGTTTACATTTTTTTCTACCTATTGAAGTGACTCTTAAATTTATATATGCAAGTGTAGCTTCAAAACCTTCAGCCTGCATGCTTTCTCAACCACAGAAAGCACTGAAAAATATATGACCCTTCCCATCCCAACTTACATATGTACACACACACACACACACACACACACACACACACAACCTCAGAGGCCAGAAGAGGTCATTGGGTCTCTTGGAGCTGGAATTCCAGATGGTTGTGAGTCACTTGATACGGTGCTGGGAACTGAACACCAGTCCTCCGCAACAGCAGCGTGTGCTCTAACACTGAGCCATGTCTGCAGCCCTGCCATCTTCTTGCTCTCCACCTGTTACTGAAAACAATCCATGTTTGAAATTCCTTTGCAGCCTTGCTTTTTGATAGCCTGTGTTTGCATCGCAGGCTGCCTCCTAAGATCTTGGGTAAAGTCCACCCGGCTCGGCATCTCGCTTCTGTGCCCTCTTAGTTCCCAATTGGCAATGTGCATCTTTATTCTACCCTGATTCTTCACATACCATGTCCAGGCTGGTTGTACTCTTCATTCTCCTCTCTCCTCTAGCCGTGCTCCAGCATCCTTCCTTGCCCCTGGGGTCCTAAGGCTTAATTACAGTGTGTCTGGCCACGAGGCCTGCCATTGTGCTTGTGAGAAACGTTAGGTTTCCTGAATGTATTGACTTATGGTTTTTGAGTTTGAGAAAAGATGTTTTTATTTATTGCCTTTTCTGTTTCTCTTTAGAGTTTCTGTTTAGACCCATGCTACCATCCACCTACCAAATCTTTTCCCCTCTCCACATGTTAGCTACACATTCTAGCTCACTAACTCTCTGCATTGAATCTGTTTGTTTAACTTTCCTGCTAGTATTTTTATTTCAAACAACTTTTTACCCCAGTTTAGAAGCTCACCAGCCTGTGAGCTGTCTGGTCATATAGTGGCTTGCCTTCTCAGACCACAATCTTGGTTTGCCAAGACACACATACACCTCCATGCAAGTGTTACTAATGTAATAGATATATAGTATTAAAAATATTCTAATACCAAGAGGTTTGGAGTGACAAGTTCCCAGTCTTTGAGAATCTTGTAGCCTCAGCTTACAGAACATTTCCACAGAAAAAGTAGCTGGAGCATTCCCAACTCACAGCCACTTTAGTGCTGCCGAGGGGATTTGGCTCCAAACACAGGGTTAGGATTAGTTTTTGCTCCTTACTCTGGCCCAAGGTAGTGTCCTGAGTCCTGCCTATAGCCATCACCTGCTGCATCACTTTGCTCCATGTCACCGGCTGTCCCACCTCCTCTTCTAGTGTTCCACATTCCACCCTGGCTTCCAAGCTGTATGGTTAAGGCTTCAAGCCATGCCTTTGGCCCCCAGGCCTTTGCCACTCGCTCCTGATTCAGGTTTATTTTACTTCATTATTTATTTACTTATTTTGAAGGAGGGGGGGGAATCCCTGGAGTTCTCTGCTACCTTTGAAATTCCAATGATGTCTCAGATGTGTGAATAGTTTGTTGAGAAAGCTGCCAGAGAGCTCCTGGCATTCATGAGGAGAACATTCTCTAACTCATTCAAAATTTCCATTGCACTAAAAATTGGATGGTTGAGCCTGGAGGAACAAATTATACAGACTAAGAGACTTTGGAAAGGATGGAAGGGACCTTGTACTCATTGATCCAAGGCAGAGGGTGTTTTCTGTCCCTTGGCTCCTGTACTGGGATCTGATATTGGGAAATGGTGACAGAGGTCTGAACTGCATCCTTTCTTGAACAGATGGAAGAAAAACAGGATTCCAAGACAGCGTCCGGACCCCAGAGTCCCAGGAGCACACAACAGCATGAGATCTCCTTCCCCTCCCATTCCTGGTCCTTGGAGATGTTGTTACACAGATTGAAGGCCCTAGATGCCAGAAGAGAGGACAAGCTGACCAGTGTCATGGATACCTTGGGGGAGTTTGGCACATTCCAGTGGAGGCTGGTGGCCCTCACCTTCCTCCCCAGCATGCTGTCCTCCTTCTTCATGCTTTCTGACCACTTCGTGCTCACAGCCCAGAGGCCCTACTGTAACACCAGCTGGATCCTCGCAGTGGGCCCCAACCTCTCAGTGGCTGAGCAGCTGAACCTGACCCTGCCCCGAGCACCCAATGGCAGTTTCCTGACATGCCTCATGTATATACCTGTGTCGTGGGATCTAGATTCTATCATCCGTTTTGGCCTCAATTATACAGAAACCTGCAAATATGGGTGGATCTATCCTTATGCTGACAAGCGCTCTCTGATCAATGAGGTACGCTTTTGTCTTGTGTTGACTGTGGCTACCCAGGAAAAGTGGCAGAGATGGGTAGCAATTGGCTTGAGCATACTCTGCAGAGGTGTACCAGAGAAGGAAATCGGGGCTCTTGTTCCCCAGCCTTGGGCCCCACTTTTCTTAGCTAGGAAACTAGAATGCATTATGGCTTAGAGACAGCCTTGCCACCTGTCCAGAGAATTCAGGACAGGTTGTGGCTCTTGTCTTCTGGTCAAGGGAAGACCCTGCAGCTGAGAGCACTTAGGGATGGGGCACAAGTAGCTTTGTGTAGGGAGTCTTTACTCTGTTACCTGTGTATCCCCTCCGGCATCTGGCAGACCTTGGATCTAAGCCTGGATTGAGACAGTAGAGGCACTTGGCAAGGGAGATGGGGCAGGAGGCAACCAAGCAGGATGTACAGAAGCTAGAGGTGGAAAAGAACAAGCTTGTGTTGGGCATTTCTCACAGGGCTTCATACCTCGAGTTGAGGCCTGGGCCTTTTTCCATGGGAAGCTCCAAGTTGGAGCCCAGGACCAGTATGTGTGCCCATGCTTAATAAGCCGCACCAATCCCCCTTCTTGCCTCAGGTCTTCATTCCCTCTCTCCAGGGTTAGCTACAGGGTCTACCAGGTGCCGGACAGACAGGGTCCAGGTGTAACAGAGTGAAGACGCTTTACACGGAACTACTGTCCCTTTGCCTGGGTGTCGTCTGCCCAAGGTAGCGCTTTTCAACCTGTGGGTTGCAACCCCCTTGGAGTTCAAAGAACCCTTCCACAGGGCTCTCCTATCAGATACCCTGCATATCAGATATTTGCACTACAATTCATAATAGTAGCAAAATCACAGTTACGAAGTGGTAACAGAACAATTTTATGGTTGGGGGCATCACCACAACATGAGGAACTGTATTAAAGGGTCTCAGCCTTAGGAAGGCTGAGAGCCACTGGCCTAAGGTTCTGCTCTGGGCCAGGCTCAGCCTGGGCCCCCCAAAGGCTCGGCCTGTGTGGAGGAAGCTGCCGTCAGTGCTGTGTCTCCCTGCAGTTTGACCTGGTGTGTGGGAACGAACCGAAGAAGGAAAGCATGCAGACTGTGTTCCTGGCGGGAATCCTGATGGGCTCTCTCCTCTTCGGGTTCTTAAGTGACAAGTGAGTCTCCTGGCATTCCCGCTGACCCCTGGGATAATCTGCCTCCTTCTCAGGAGAAGGCATAGCCCATGGACTCTGAATGAGTCTCAAGCTGGGGAAGGCAAATGCAGGGATGCTCCAAAGCCCCGGGGTAACACAGAGCCTGGCCCAGGTGCACAACCACGGCTGGCCTGGAAGTGTGGTGCTTGGTGGCATCTCCTCCTCACACCTACAGGATGGGCCGCTATCCAACCATCCTGATGTCACTGCTGGGGCTCCTCATCTTTGGCTTCGGAACAGCCTTTGTGAACAGCTTTTACCAGTATCTGTTCTTCCGCTTCGTCGTGGCCCTGGCGGCCGTGGGCTATGCCATCAGCAGCGTGTCTTTAGGTGACTGACTCTCAAGGGACAAGGTGGGATGGAAATGGATACAGTTCAAGAGGGAGCAGGAGGCAGATCTACCTGGGATGCACAGGCTAACACTAACTTTTAGGGAGGCAGCAGGCCACACACAGAGCCCAATGGGGAAGGAGTAAGAGGCTCCACTCTTGGCTGCCCGAAGGTGTGAGGGAGTCAAAAGGGAGTGCCCCGACTCTCATCCCCCATAGTATTCTCCTGTACCTCGAATGTTCCTCTCATGCTTCTTGTATATCCCGCACCTTGAGAATCAAGGGAGCTGCTAAGTCCTATATGTGCTTTGCTTATTTCATCCCAAGCCTCGGAGAGCTCGCCAGTTTTTTCAAGGCACACAGCAGGAAGGAGCGGGGTTTCCACCCAGGCCTGTGAAATGCTAACATCACCAATGCATGTACACCCTTACCTAGACTCAAATGCCTGCAGTCCCTCATTTTCTTGGGGCTCCCTGGCACCTCTACTCACTGAGAACCTGCCAGAGCATAGCAGAAGGAACTAACCCTCTATACAGCCTTAGGCCAAGGAGAGCAACGCACGAATACACTCCAAGACAAGTAGTTCCTTGTCTCAGCACACGTCAGACCATGTGAGATGCCCTGAACGAGGGAGTGGCTGGGGCAGAAGAAATGGAAGTGTGTGTGTGTGTGTGTGTGGGGGCTCCGAGGAGGTTCATCAAGGCATAGGGTATGCACGGGGGGACACAGAGACAGTCTAGCTCTGAGAGGTGTCTGAAGATCCGGAACAGGCAGAAGAAACTTTGTCTACTCTGAACTTTCCAGGGCAGGGTGGGCATGTCAGCCAGCTACCTGGAAGGCCAGCCTGGGGACTGTGAACTGACCACAGCTTTGTCCTCACGTTCTCTGCAGTCATGGAGTGGCTGGTGGGTGAGCACCGGGTCCACGCTGTCGTTCTGGAGCACTGCTTCATTGCTGTAGGGGTCCTTTTCCTGTCGGGGTCTGCCTACAAAATCTTCCACTGGAGGCTGCTGTTCCTGTTGGGCGGCATGCCCATGTTTCCCCTCATCTCCAATATCTGGTGAGCAAGCAGTACAGGGTATATATACACAGGGCGGGTCTCACAAGTGGGAATGGAGGGGGGCATGGAAGTGGGGGGGGGAGATGCATGGCCTGAGAAGGAGCCAGAGGCATTCACCACCCTCAGAGAAGAACCTGTAAGAAATGTCAGAGAGTCAGTCAGAGGGACAGTGGGAGTGACTGAGGTCCCGAGACAGGCAAAGGTCAGGCTTGAAGAGGTAGGACTGAAAAACTTGGGATGGCCTTGGTCACACTCTTGAGGTGACGTCACTGGAGGAGAGCCAGAGGCATGACCCATGAGTTGAAGCTGAGTAAATGGAGTCCCCTTTACTCCAATGACCTTCAGGGGAAAAGGAAAAGTAGCTTTTGTGGTCGGCTGAGGCATGTTCAAGCTATTTGCTGTTTTCAAATGTAGGGAGCCACAGACAGGAATCTAAGAGGTGGAAGCTGTGAAGGTACCACTCATGTAGCAAAGCTCGGAGGAACAAGGAGGGGACAACAGTGTGCTGGCTCTGTCTGAGCAGAGGGGAGTCAAGACTGAGAAGGAGCTATGAGACAAAAAAATGAATGAAAAATCTCAACAACTCTGATGGGCATCAGGAAGTAGAATTGAGGCTTCAGGGGGTGGAGATAATGGGTAAGAAGCTGGGGACCTGAGACGTGACCCAGCCTGCCTGGCTTCAGAGCCCCTGACCGGAACTGCCTGCACCATACATAGGATAAATATAAAAGATGAGGCGATGAGTTACAACAGGGGACATGTGAGTGGCTTGGGACATTTCCAGTTCTGCAGAGGTGAGGAACCAGCCTTGATAGTCCTCCAGAGATCAGTGAGTGTGGGTGGCAGATCCCAGGTTGTGTGTGTCTGTCATGTATCTGGGACAGCTTGATCTTAAGGGTCAGAGGGTTTAAAAATCTTCAGGATTTTTGAAAATGTTATTAACGCAGGGCTGGGAAGATAGACAGACCCAGTGGGCACAGTGCCTGCCATGCAGATGTGAGGATCTGACTTTGGGGCCCAGCATCCATGTAAAGGCCAAACTGGTACTGCATGCTTTTAATCCCAGCACCAGGGGGACAAGGACGGAGGATCCCTGGGGCTCGCTGCTCAGCCAGTCTAGCATAGTCAGTTAGTCCCAGGCACAGGCAAGAGATTCTGCTTCAAAAATAAATGGGTTGGTTTCTGAGAAATGACACCTAATGTTGACTTCTGGCTTCCACACAAATGCACACATACACATACACTGCCACACACACACCCTGTGCACACATGTCTGCACACACATAAACATGTACACACACACACACACACATACATACAACCTCTATACAAGTGTGACTAAAGTAATAGGTACATATTATTAAAAATATTATAATACCAGGAGGTTTGGAGTGACAAGTTCCCAGTTTCTCCTCTCTCAGCCTCTGGTTCCTTTCCCAGAATTCCTCACTGAGTTTCTTCAGTCTTCTCCTGGCTGTTGTGCATGCTTAGAGCCGATATCACCTTCAGTGGGCTGAATTCACCGGGGCACAGTTTTCTTCAGCCGCTGCCTTCAGACATGCCCTTTCAGCTAATTCTCCCCGATACCTGCAATATCCTGGAAAGGTTCCATCTCTTTCCAGCCACTCTTACTTGTAAGAATAAGTGTCATTTTGATAACCAAGAATAGGGACTGAGGATGTAGATCAGTCGTAGAGAGTTTGCCTAGCTTATGTGAGATCCTCAGACTCCATTACTGCACTGAAAACAACAGCTGGACCCCACCCCCAGTGTCTGACCAACAGCTGGACCCCACCCCCAGTGTCTGACCAACAGCTGGACCCCACCCTCAGTGTTGACCAACATCTGGACTCCACCCCCAGTGTCTGACCAACATCTGGACCCCGCCCCCCGTGTCTGACTGGCACCTGAATCTTACCACAGTGTCTGTAACAGCAGGCCTCAGTGGAGTCTAGGAATCTACACTCCTAACTTTCCAATGGTGATTCTGGCTCACTGGCCACACTTCGGGACCACTCTGTTTGGTGGTTTTCCTCCAAGGATCCCAAGGCCTGAATATACCCTTTACACTCTCCAGGGAGTCTGTCTTTTCTTGCTTTTTTAAAACTGCTTTTCTTGAGATTATAATATAATTATATTATTTCCCCTTCCCTTTTCACCTTCTTGTCACTGAAGAACTTCCTCTCAGTTCCCAGGTACTTCCCTTCTCCAGCCTTCTCTATGCTTTAGCATAAACCCTCAAGGGAATGGAGCAGCCCCACCCACGAGGACTTGTGTCTAGGGCCCTCCAGAACTAGCACAGTCTCCCATATGCTGTGCAGCATTGGCTTTGTGGGCTGCTGTGTGAAGAGATTGTAAATGATGAGATGGAATCATCTGGGAGACATGCCTCTGAGGGATTATCTTGATTAATCAAGATGGAAAGACCAGCCCACTGTGGGTGGCATCGTTCCCTGGGCTGGGATCCTGGATTATATAAAAAGGAAAAAGTACAAGCATCCGTTGCTCCACTCTGACTTGAGATGTGACATGACCAGTTTCCCCAAGTTCCTGCCACTGTGGCTTCCCCATCATGGTAGAACCTGAACTGTGAGACCTTCTTACTTAACTTGCTTTTGCTGGACATTTTATCAGAGCAACGAGAAAAGTAACTAATGTAGCTGCCTTTGGGGCAGAGGTCCTGAGATTGAATCGCACTGTGTAATCTAACTGCCTTTATAACCTGAGGATGGGTCTTGTAACTTTCTAAGCTTCCCGAGGAATCTCCTCCTCCTCCCTCCAGGAGAGAGTGTTTCAGTTTGGAGGTCATGACTACAACAGCGAGGACATATTAACTACAACTCACATTCCTGTGACAAAATTCCAGGGGAAAGCAACCTAAGAAAGGGAGGGGGTCATTTTTGGTTGACAGTTATAGGGTACTCACGGCAGGAGCTAAGGCAGTTGGCATACTGCACCCAAGTCAGGTAGAGGGTGGGGGGAGGGTGGGAAGAGGGAGGGAGAGTGAGAGGGAGGAGAAGTAGGGAGACATGCTGATCTTCAGCTCACTTTCTCTTTTTTTATTCAGTCCAGGAACCAGACCATGGAATGCTGCCCACGTTTAGGGTGGGTAGTGCCAGCTCAATTAATGGAATGTAGAAATTCCTTTACAGACACTCCCAGAGGTTTATCTCCTAGGTGACTGTGCGATATTAACTACCAGAGAGGATGCAAGCATTTAGATCATAGCACCTACTGAGTTGGAAGTACTCCATCTATGTTCCCCCTTGTAGAGAATTTGTTTTTTATTTTTCAAGTTTTATTTTATGCATATGAGTGTTTTATCTGCATGCCTGTGTACCACTTGCATGCCTGTGTACCACTCGCATGCCTGTGTACCACTCGCATGCCTGGTACACGTGGGAGACCAGAAGAGGGAGTTGGATCCCTGGACTTTGGAGTTACAGAGAGTCATGAGGCAATGTGTGGGTGCTGAGAATCAAACCCAGGACCTCCTGAGCAGCAGCCAGTGCTCTTACCCTCAGAACCATCTTGCCATCCATGTACTTCTGAGTGCACTTGGTGTAGCTCTTCAACCATGCCTTTTCCCCAGGTATTTTGTCTCTGAAAGCTCATAACGTTTTTAGAAGTTCTGGGTTTTGGTGGACACATGCCTAATATCTGGTCTTTTAGAAGAAGTTCTGGTTTGAGTCCTTCAACCTCAGCGTCGAACGCTGTGGTTTATCACAGCTAGGCCATGGGGAAGAAGGAAGGAGCAGAGAAAATAGGGCGGTGAATTAGTCTCTGGTGTCCCAAATGAACGCCTGCAGCAGCCAGCCAGAGGCCAGAGTGATGCAAGAAATTGGCACTTTGTAGAGAGCATCTTATGAGGGACCCAGCTTCCACTGGCTCTGCCTCTGTGACTTTGGTCACATCCTCATTTCCCGAGTCTAAGAATAAAATGTCATACTAGGTCCAGGGTAAGGCGTAGCGTAGACACGATGTTTAATACAAGTACACTATGTTCAATACCAAGTGGTTTTTTTCCTTATGTTTTTTTAACCTACCTTCTTGTACTTTGGTGCTGCAGTTGGTCATCTGTGTGAGGTCTGACAGCCTGGAGAGTTTGGGAAAATGGAAAAGAAACATTAGTTTTTGATATCTGTATTAGTTATTTTTCTATTTCTCTGATATGACACCATGACCAAGGCAATGTATAAAAGAGAGTTTATTGGAGGCTTAGTTTCTGAGCATTAGAGTCTGTGACCATCATGGCAGGGAGCATGGCAGCAGGCAGGCAGGCATGGCATTGGAGCCATAGCTGAGAGCTTATATCTTGATCCACAAGTATGAGGCAAAGAGAAGGGAGAGGCTAACTTGGAACAGCATGGGCTTTTAAACAAAGCCCACCCCCAGTGACACACCTCCTCTAACAAGGCCACACCTCCTAATCCTTCCCAAACAGTTCTACCAACTGAGGACCAAGTATTCAAACATGAGCTTGTGGAGCTGTTCTCATCCTGACCGCCACATTATCTAAGACAAATGTGGTAGCAGAGAAAGCAGGACAGAGTAAAGCATCACTCATCCTTGTTTTCACAGGGCAGAGCGCTGCAACCTGGGGTGAGACTCAGGCCCCCTCCCCACACACACTCCATGATGTTGAAGAGACAGAGGGAGCAGACCAAACATCAATATAAGGATTAGGAGGAGTCTTGTGGCCTGACTTTCCTGGAGAATTATGAAAGAAACATCTATTCACTCCAAATAGGGAAAGAGCCAGCAGATCACAGAAAGATGAAGTCTACCTTGGTGAATGAACAAGTTTATTGATGTCACTTAGCAGCATATGGGAAACTCACAGGCAGTTGCACCACCAAGAAGTCCCTCTACAAGTCATTGCTGACACATTACACATTTTAATATCCCAGGATTATATAGCAGAGGCAGGAGGGAGCAGTGGTTATAGTCTCAGGAGAGGGTTAGGGGATGATACTGTGACCCTCCCACCCTTTCTCTAAGAGATGATGTTAGCAGACCCATGACCATAAACCTAGTTATCTGCTATATATTCTATTGACTTTGTTGCCATGACTATGGGCCAAGGTCTGCTGTAGGTCACTACAGCCACTCTGCTTCATGGTAGTGATGGTCATGTCAAGCCCAAAGACAATAGCTGTAGAGCACTATGTGTTCTTCTGCAGTGTTCCCAGGGCTTGGAGAGGCTGTTGAATGTCTGTTCCTTCACTAGGCCTGAGGATTGGCCCACATATGCTATAGCAACAGACACTTGTTCTCAGCATTTGACTGCTTGTTAGTCTCTGCAGTCATGACCACCTAATGTAGAAAGAAGTTTTCCTTCAGTTGGCATCCAGTAGCAGTATAGTCATAAATGCCTACAGAACAAGTTGACAGGCATGTTGTATTGGCTTACCAAAACAGTAATAGTGATTTCCCCACTGGGGTTTACCATTTCCCAAGCCACAAGTTTTTGTCTGATCACTGTACCAGACATGGGTTCCCTCCCATGGAGCGAGCATTAAGTCCAATGTGGAGGCAGTTGGTTGCATCTGTAACTGCTGTGCCGCTATTGTTACCCCAGAGCCATGCTGATAAACAGGGCCCAGAACTGAGCAAGAGTATTGGTAATGACAGTTCTCTCCTAGTAGCCTGTATAACACCTTCAAAAGTGATCACTCACAAGTAAGGAGAAAGCTTACAGCTAAGATTTAGCTTGATTTGTTTGCTGAAACCAGAGCATGTGGTATCTTTAGCATTAGGGACTACCCATCCTATTTTGGCATGCAGCCATGGCAGTGGTAATAGCCTGAATGGTTTACGAGACTTCAGAGACCTCCTTGGACAGAGCAGTGACCTACTCCTCTGTATTTAAGGTTGGAACTATCTTACAGAGGTCTCGTCTGTCACTTCTGCCTTGTGTGCTCTCTCCTCATTATCCAACTTCCCTGGAGTTCCAAGGCTTTGGATCCCAGCAGGGGCTTTTCTGCAAAGATCTCTTTTATAATCTTTCCCTTATGCTACCTCAAGACATAAAACGATGACAATGACCAAATGCCAAGCCAACATTTCCATCCGTCTTTCCTCTTGTTTAGTTTACCTGCCAATCATGGTCTTTACAGAGGACACCATGCCACAGCTTCTCCCCTTGGCGACTTCTCCGTTTGTCGTAGGCAAGTTCCCTTGGGGCCAGCAGCCTAGCTTCAGTTCGTGTTTTGTGACCCATAGCAACAGCCATGCAATGCAGCAATGCAACCACCTCTCCGTGTTCTGACAGCGCTGGTGCATGTGTGCCACTGCCGGGGGCCACAGTGTAGTGATAGTTCACCAGCTTTTGGGGAGACACCCCTGCGTGAATGTGGTAAACCACATTCATCAAGGAAGGAATTCCAGCACATACTGCACAAAGCGAGACGGGCAACCCAGGATTTCTTCCGTGGGTGTTCCACCCTGAGTCACCTTTGCTGTTTTTATTAAAAAAATAATGTATGCAGGTGTGTGTCTGTGTGTGAGTGTGTGCACACGTGTGCACATATCTGCAGAAGACAGACAGAAGGTGTCAGTTCCCCTGGAGTTGGAGTTACAGGTGATTGGGAGCCACCAGACATGGGTACTGGAAAGTGAACTTAAGTCCTCTGCAAAATCAGTGTGCACTTCTAACCATCTCTGTAACCCTCCACTCTTTGTGTTGTTGTTTGGTTTTTCCTTTAATTGAAAATTGATTTCTTTCTCACATAATCTGTGAGAAATACGTCTGTTGTTTTTTTTTTTAACCGAGTCTTGTTCGTAGTCTTAGTTAGCCTACTACTCTTACGGAATCCAGGCTGACCCCAAATTTACAACAATCCCCTATCTCAGTCTCCCAGATGCTGGTTTATAGGTGTGCCACCATGCCTATCTCTCATCATTGTTTCTATCAAGTCCCTGTTATTGTATACTTATCCTAGAGAGATGTAAAAGACACATTTATTCACCCCTAATAATGAAAAGGCCAACAGACCAAGGAAAGATTTATTTATGGGCCAAGGAATGTTTGCCGTAGTCACCACAGCCATTCTGCTTCATGGTGGTGATGGTCATGTCAAGCCTGAAGGAAATAGCTACATTATAGTTTTCACAGAGTGGGCATGGAGGATGATGCTCAGGCATGTCCTCGAACCTGGAAAGAACACCTGAGAGGTGACTGGGGAAGGGCAAAGGGATCAAGAGGCTGAGTATTACCACTGAGCAGCAGTGGGGTTGCAGAGGCTTACATAAGAAGGCCTGGCTGCCATATGGGTGCAGAAGGCATCTTGAGGTCAGTGGTAGCTTTCAAGATTCCTTGGTCACATGCTGATACAGATGGCTACAGCGGAGGTATCTCTGCTGGAGAGCCACTAGTCTTTGGGCATCCTGAAGTTCTGCAGTAAGAGAGAGGTGGGCCATACAGGGTTCTCCGCGAGTCCCCACGATGGCTGATGGTGAAAGGGAAAGTGGAGGAGGCCGTAAAGGTGCTGTGCTACGCGGCTGAGGTGAACAAGACGACAATTCCTTTAAATCTACTAAATGAGGTAAGAGGCCTCGGGCCAGGAGGGAGGCCAGGGCTGGAGACCGTGGGAAGGCCTCTTCCCTCATCCTTTCATGGGACCTCAGTCTACTGTTTCAGAATGATCATGACAAAACCAAACCCAGCCTGCACAAGGCCAGAAAGTGGCTAGCACTGGGGGAGGGGCAGGCCTTGCCTGGTGTGTGTGGGCAGAGAGCAAGCTGGGGTCTCCGCTGCCTTTGGCTGGTCTTGCTGTCTTGTAGCTGCAGCTGCAGAGGAAGAAGGTGACTAAGGCTTCCATCATGGACTTCTACACCAACCAGCACCTCTTCAAGGTGATCCTATCCACGTCCTGTGTGTGGTGAGTGTCCAGGGCTGGCTGCAAACTCAGGCAGGGCATGGAGGGTGCTCAGGCCTAGGGTCAGGTCTCAGTTTGTGTCATTCCTACCACACACCTCTTTCTTCTCTTTGCCTCTGTCCTGTTCCTCCTGAGACTCAATCCTCCCCCCTCTTCTTCTTCCTCCTCCCTTCCCCCTTCTCCCCCTTCCTTTCTCTTCCCTCCTCTTCCTCCCGCACTATTCCTCCTCCTCCTCCTCCTCCTCCTCCCTCTCCCCCTTGCTCTCTTATTGTTTTGTTCCAGGTTTACCATCAGTTACATCTATTTTACACTGAGCCTCAAGATGAAGGATTTCGGGGTAGACATCTATTTCAGACAAGCGATCCCAGGCATTCTGGAGGTGCCAGCCCGGCTGTGCTGTATAGTTCTCCTGGAGCACTTGGGGAGGAAATGCAGCCTATTCCTGAGTCTCATCCTAGCTGCCATCATGTGTTTGTTTCTCCTTTTCCTCCCTCAAGGTACAACATGCCAAGAGGCCGCCTCCAGACCTCTCACTTCTTCAAGGTCTTCCTAGTGTCTCTTATCTGGGCTGGCCAGCTAAGCACAGGAGTTGGCTTCCTGTGTCTATCGTCTGCCCTTCCTGAGGAGGCCCCATCCCCCAAGACAGCATGTACCCATGTTCAGAGACCTGAGAGAGGAACTTGTCCAAAAAAGAGCTATCCTTGTGTGTGAGGGCAGGCAACTGCTACAGGCAACCTCTATGGCCCCATTCCAGCCCACACCAGAAGCAGATCTAGTGGGTAAATGAGAGTAGATGGTAGCAAGTGTCCAGGATAATCTATTCATTGAAAATTGGTATAGTGGTGACCTGGACCCATGGCAATAGTCTTGCTCAGAGGCCTTTCTCAGTGGCTCACTGCCTGGCTCCTGGTGCTCAGTATTATTTCCAACATTTCAAGATCCCTGGGCAGTGAACATGGTCATGGGTCAGTCTGTGGGGCTGGAGTGCACAGAGCTGTGGTGCCCCATCAATGGCCAGTGCCTAGTAGGGGGGCTGCAATGCATGTTTTCCTAGGGATCCCCCTTCTTTCTCTCAGAGCACCTCTCAGGATCCTCCCAGATGTGAGCAAATATTGGTTAGTTACCACAAAATGAAACATTTTTAGGTTTCTACAGCCTGGTGTTTATTGTTATTGACGTTATTGCTGTTGAGCAGAGCACTGAATCCAGGTGACAGATTTACAGATCTCATGTGGGCAAGAAACTAGGAATAGGATTCTGGGGATAAAAGTCTGAGGGTTGGAGACACGGCTCAGTTGGTGAAGTGCTTGCTGCATAGACATAAAGAACTGACTTTGGATACCCTGCACTCCCATGAAAATCTCAGCAGGATAGCATGGGCCATAGTCTGGGTTTTGGGGAGAAAGAGACAGGAGGATCTCAGGTTTGCTGCTCAGCTAATCTTACTGAATCAGCAAGTGCCAGGTTCAGTGAGAAACCCTATCCCCGCAAAATAGGGTTTGGCCGCCAAAGCCCTGTCCAACTCTCCTACTATGGTAACTTCAGGACTGGCTGGGCCTATGTAGATCTTTCTCTGGCTGAATGTCTGAGTCTGCTGGTTAGGTGACTAAGTGGTAGAGGTGGGCCATTCAGCTGCCTTTGGTAAGGGACTGAGAGAAGGCTGGAGGGCCCTAAAGGTAGGGTGGCCCAAGACTCAGGGCCATGCTGTCTTCACTCAGAGCTGAAGTCAACGATAATCTTGGTGCTTGTACTTGGAGAGTTTGTCCTGGCTGCCACTGTCACTATATTCTTGGTCTACACTGCTGAGCTCCTCCCCACTGTCCTCAGGTATGGAGTCTGGTGGGCTGGGGGACAGGGGGGGACGGGGGGGGACAGCGCCAAGACTACTGAACGTTTGCCAGGAAACAATCACTACGGTAAACATGGTTTGCATGGATTGGCTCACCCAACTCTCATCAGAAAACAAAACCCAAATGCTTTCATTGACCCTCTTTGAGTTGACAAAATCAAAGACATGAAAGGCCCTGGTCTAGGTCACACGTGGCAAGTCAGAGCCGGAGTTTGTACTAAGGGATGTCTTGGTTTCTTTTTCTGTCACTGTGATAAAAAACCATGACACAAGTAACTTAGAGAAAAGGAAGTACACTCTGGCTCTCAGTTCAAGGGGACAGCTCATTATGGTGGGACAGTCCAGGCACAGGAGCGTGAAGCAGCTGACTACATCACACCACAGTCAGGAGGCAGCGATGCATGCTTGCCACTGTTTACTCCCTTTCTGCACTTGCACAGTCCAGGATCCCAGCCAAGGGAATGGTGCCACCCCTAGTAGGAGAGTCTCCCCATCTCAGTTAACCTGATCCCCTGCCATTATGCTCAGGGCCCAGTCTCCCAGATGCTTCTAGATTTTGTGGGATTGACAAAGCATGATAACCATCACATGGGGTCTGACTCCAGTCCCTGCCTGGCACCTTGTCCTCATTTGCTTTCTATTGTGTGATGAATGCCAAGACCAAAAGCAGCTTGGGGAAGGAAGGCTTTTAACCTCACAGCGTACCTTCATAAAGGGAAATCAGGAGAGGGACCTGGGGACAGGAACTAAAGCAGAAGCCATGCTGGAATGCTGCTTACTGGCTTGTTCCTTATGAATTGTTCAGTTTGCTTTCTTAGACACCCCCGGACCACCTTCCCAGGGGTGGCACTGCTCACAGTGAGCTGGGCCTTCCCACACCAATCATTAATCAAGGAAATGCTCCCCACCAGACTTGCCCATTGGCCAATCTGATGGGGGCATTTTCTCTGAGGTTCTGACAGACTGAGGTTCTGTCTTCCCAGATGACTCTAGGTGTGTCAAGTGGACACAACTAGCCAGCCCACACCAGATGCCTGGAATGTGTTGGGTTCCTCCTCTTCTCCCACAGAGCTCCTAGTAATAGCAACCCTATCTTTCTGACCCCTGGGGCTGCATCCTTTCCTCATATGACCATATACCATTATGATGTATACATGATTAATAACTCACTTGCAATATCCAAGAAGGAGGCCAGGAGAAATAACTACCTCTCTTAAATCGATGAAGAACTGGATTCTCCAAGGTCTCACACACTGGGCTGGAATAGGGTAAATGCAGAGTATGTGGTTTTAGGTAGTGTCTCCCTTTCACTATACCCAGCCTCTGAGCATAAGAAGTCATCTACACCAGTTCTCAACTCCACTTTCAGGTCTACAGGTCTGGGAATGGTGTCTCTAGCCTGGGCAGGTGGAGCCATCACAGCTCTGACCGTCTTCAACCAGATCAAAACACAGCTGCCCATCTTTTTCTGCTGTCTCTCTTGTGTCGTGGCCTTGTGCTTCTCCTCCTTGGTGCCAGAAACAGGAAATAAGCCTCTCCATGATGGCATAGAGTACAATACAAGGTAGATGAGAAGACCTCCTTGTCTAAAGCCCTGGGCATTGAAAGTATGCCAGACATTGTCCATCCCAATGACAAGAGGGCCCGTGACATGAAGATCACCCTGTTCAAAGCAGTCTCCCCAGATCTTCTGGATGTGGTCACTTGCCTGGGTCCAGCGCAGGCTCTGCCAATTCTCTCCCTCTGTTTGGCTTTCCTTGCCCATAGATCCTCTCTTTGCCCTGCACCATCTACCTACCTGGACTGGGGCATTGTCCTTGGAGATAAGGAAGCTAAGGTGACATAAATTCATTCAGTGTTAGGACCTCTTCTCCTAAAGGGTTTTTGAGAAAATTAAGCCCACATTGTAAACGGTCCAGCATGTGGCAGGTACTCAGTGAAAGCTAGTGAGAAAGATGGTGAGACACAGTCCAAAGTTACAGGGAAGAGGGGTCTAGTTGGGTCAGGGAATGGAGTCAGCCTGATCCTGAAGATAGGGCTCCTCTTGGACCCATGACCAAGCTTGGCTAGGGACCTAGATGACTGAGAACACCCCGTCTCTCTCAGAAGAAGTCATGATTGAAGATGTCTCATGATTTTTTTTCATTATCCAAAGAGATTCTGTTGACTTCAAGAGGAGAAGCCAGGACATTGCAGCAATGATTATAGCTGGGAAGTCAATGTCTGATGTTGTGATTGATGAAGTGACAAAGAATACCATTCTCAATGCCATGCCTCTACAGCCAGAAGTGGACATGTTCTTCAGCACAGAGAAGCCCAGCACCAGTGAAGCACCCAGTCCAGCTCCCTGAGGACCAGCTTCCCCAGAACATTTGGGATTGGAGTTTAATGGCTGGGTGGGGGGCCATGGATTCAAGGCCTCAAACTCTAGTTCCAATCTGGCATGTGGGCAGCTAGGATCCAGCCCCCAGGATCCAAAAATAGCCCTTTCTGAAGGAGGAGCTAGGTTGTGATTCATTCCAATAAAATATCATGTTGGTCTTGAAATGGTTAGGTCAAGGTTGGCTGTGTCCTGACAACCCAGAGGCTATGGCCTAGACAGGTATGGGGTGGTGGTTAGATGGACAACTAAGGCTTTTCAGGACCTTTGGCTAAATCTTCAGGGACAGCAAATAGTTCTCTGGATAGAGTGGGTGTGGGATGGGCAATATATCTGTAGTTCAGAGACAGAACAAGGGTACCAATAATACCTTCTAGCCCAACTATCAGCTCAAGCCCAGACCAAGGCCAGAATTCATGAAGGTATGGATGGAATGTGAATGATTAATGAGAACATCTCTCATTGCTTAGGGTATTCTCACTCTTCCCCTTGATATTCCAAATAAGCACGACTTTAAAGCTGACCTATCTCAACTCAAGCTTTATACTGAGAGATGCCCTCCTGATGGCTCCAGTGAAGCTGGCCTCTGACTTCCACCACCCCAAGAAAAAGCCCCTGTGACATTTCATGTTAATTGTCAACTTGACACGATCTACAATCACCTGGGGATCATGCGTACGGGTGATTATCTTGATCAGGTTAGTTGAGTTGGGAAGACCTGCCTGCTGTCTATGGTGCCATTCTTTGAGTTGGGTCATGAACTGCATAAGAGGAAAGTTAGCTGAGAAGCAGCCAGTGTGTATTCATCCCTTTCTGCTTCTTGACTTCGGATGTAATGGGATCACTTAATTTCAAGGTCTCCACCCTGATAAACTGTAACCTCAAACTATAAAACTATGAGCTGAAATAAACCCTGTCTCCCTTAAGTTGCTTTTGTCAGGGTATTTTATCACAGTGATGGAGAGTAACTATCCTAGTCAGTCATCTGGACACAGTTATCTAGGAGGAAAACCTCCCTCAAGGAATTGTTTAGATCAGATTGGCCTGTGGGCATGTTTGTGAGGATTGTCTTGATTATTAATTGATGCAGGAGGGCTGGGTCTACTACAGGCAGTATCATCCCTAGGTCCTGGGCTGTGTAAAGCTAAGCTTGAGCAGTGAGTGAGCCAGGGAAGTGTTCCTGCCTCCAGATTCCTGTCTTGAGTTTCTGTCTAGACTTTGTTCAATGATGGATTGTGTAGGTAAATTCTACATTTTGTAACTCTGTGGGTTTGGTGTCCTGGGTTTCGGCACCAAAAATGTAGGTAAATGGGTTGCAACAACTCTGGGAAAGGTGTCCTGACTACCTGGGGAGTCAGGCAACACCTTGAGCTGCTTTGGACAGCTCTGATGGCTGAACTGCAAGAAGACAGTTCAGCCCTGGAGTGCGAGGTATCCTGGACACCTCAAGCTGCTCAGAACAACAGCTCCACCCTGAAGGTGTCCTGGACACCTGGAGCTATTTAGAACAGCTCTAATGGCTGGAACTGCAAAGAAGCAGCCCAACCCTGGAAGGGAAATTTTTCTGACTTCTCGGGAGAGTCAGGCCTGGAACTGCTTCAACAGATAATGATATCCTGACTCTTTGGAAAAGTCAAGGTATACCTGATGTGATGGAGGATGGTCTCCCTGCAGGATATAGCAATCCTGCTCCTCTCCTGGAGAGCTGCAACAGCTGAGCTTTGCTCAGCCCCCACTTAAGGGGGCTTCCTAGCAGAGCTCTGCTTCTCCAGCCTAAGATGTTGCTTCTTTTGCTTTACTCTGCGAAAGGAGAAAGAGATTTATTTGGGAGGAGGAGTCCAGGAGAATAGCTGCCTTTACCAAAGTGGAGAGAATACCCTTTTTCTCTGACTGACTAGGCAGGGTGGTTTACACAGGAAGTCTTGGGGGTGGAGTCAACCCCCAAGGGTTCTACTATCCTGCTCTATGATTGGTTGGTTTCATAAGTCAGTTAGCCAGGGGCAGAGATGGCTCTGGTGTAACTTAAGTTTTCCTTCCTGGCCCACGGTCAGGATAAATCTCTTTCACCTGCCAGTCCCACAGCCGCTCAGACCCAACCAAGTAAACACAGAGACTTATATTGCTTACAAACTGTATGGCCGTGGCAGGCTTCTTGCTAACTGTCCTTATATCTTAAATTAATCCATTTCTATAAATCTATACCTTGCCACATGGCTCGTGGCTTACCGGCATCTTTACATGCTTCTTGTCCTGGCAGTGGCTGGCAGAGACTCCCTCTGCCTTCCTGTTCTTTTAATTCTCTCTGTTAGTCCCGCCTATACTTCCTGCCTAGCCACTGGCCAATCAGTGTTTTATTAGCAACACATTTGCCATACAGAACATTCCACAGCACTCTGGTCTTACTGAGCCAAACTGTGTTTCTTTCTGCCCTGATCTGAGCCCTCTTTCCCTAGTTCTGGGCTCTAGGGTCAGGGTGGGTTTCTTTAGCCAGCCCCTTCCCCCTACAGATGGTGATCTAGAAGTGTCAGCCAAATAAACCCTTTCCTTCACAAGTTGCTTTTGGTTCAAAACTTAAAGCAACAGAGAGGAAGCTAGAGGAGTAACTAGTACAGCACCCATCCTGCAGTCTTCAGGGCCCACTGTCCCCCAGGGTAAGCCTGCCATTGTCAGCTAGCATATGACTCCTCCAACTAGGACTGGGAAGTCCTGGGGGTCAGGCCCTGACACCACTTCCTCTCTCCCTCTGTAGGCTGTCCTCTAAGTCAAAGCCTGCCTTGTGGTCTACTCTCTTGCCCATTTTGGTGGAAGATCATGAACTTATAAAAAATAGTCTTTATCTAACTCTGGGAGCTCCTGCGAGGACAGAAATGTCTTCAGTTCTCATAAAGGCGGGACAGGCTCTTACACACCACTGAAGGCAGTAGTGACTCTTACACACCACTGAAGGCAGTAGTGACTCTTACACACCACTGAAGGCAGGACTGACTCTTACACACCACTGAAGGCAGGACAGGCTCTTACACACCACTGAAGGCAGTAGTGACTCTTACACACCACTGAAGACAAGGCAGGCTCTTACACACCTGTAGCCAGAAGTTTCTCTAATCCTGCCCGGCCCTGCATTTGGAACGAATCTCTCCCACCTGCTTGGTCCCAAGTAAACACACAGAGGCTTACATTACTTACAAACTGTATGGCCTATGGGTCAGGCTTCTTGTTAGCTAGCTCTTATAACTTAGCTCAACCCATTTCTAGTAATCTATATGCTGCCTCGTGGCTGTGGCATTACTGGTCTGCTGGCATTTTGTTGCTCCTTGGGCAGCTGGCTGGCATCTCTTCTATCTCTGCCTTTCTTCTTCCTGTCTCTCTCTTGGATTTCTCACCTAGCTATAACCTGACTTGCCATGTGCCAGAGCAGCTTCTTTATTAACCAGTCATAGCAACACATATTCACAGCACACAGAAAGACCATCCCACAGCACACACCATTGAAGGCGGGACAGGCTCTGACCATTCTTTTCACTGAGCTGTCTTAGTGTAGTAAATGTATGAACTTATACCTTATCAGTAAATTCTGTCTCCCACAAATCTGATGACTTTGTGATAGAATAAACAGTATTGAACATGTTCACAGGGGGATGGCTCCTTGTGTCCAAGGACACAAGTAATACTACATCTAGTGACAGACCCACAGATACCTGTGGATGTCAAGGATCCCATTTCCATTGTCACTGGTGACTGACTCTGTGGAAGTCTCATCTCAGAGGTACCTTTTAGGGCCTGATATATTTCTACTACTTTTGAGGTGTTAGCCTAAAAATTATCCCCAGCCCCTATCCTAGACTGTCACCTTCCTATCCTTACTACTTACACAAGATGGCTGCTAACAACTTCTCAAAGAGTATGAGGTCAGATAGGAACACTGTTAGACAGTGAGTGCTAAGACCACAGAATATGGCAGCCCCATTAATGAAGCCCTGAACCATATTATTGTCTTGGAAGAAGTAAATACAAAATCTAGTCAGAAAGATCATCAAAACAGCACAGACTCATAGGACATTCTAGGGAAAATGGACTTGTAAACAAAAGTTACTGTGAAAGTGAAAAAAAAAATAAGACAGAAGAGAACAAGCAAGAAATGGAGAGTTGAGCCTCAGTGAAACCATGACAAATGCCCTTGAAGGGAAGGAGAGACAGAACATAGTGTTGCAGAGAGACAAAGTGGAAACCAGAATAGGAGTAAGCAGGGAGGAGATGGAAGGAAGAGGAGGGGAAAGGCGGGAAAATGAGGAGGAACAACCAACACTGAAGGCCATTTGAAAAACCATATGGAAACCTACCACTGTAGAAGCTTCCTAAAATGTGTACATATGTGAAAGCTGGCATCTTATGCCACCAAATAAAACCTCCAGTTGGCCAAAGGGGGCCCCATGGAAACCCCCAAACATCACAGGCTATTGCCAAGGCTATTTCTTGCTCTCTATAACCTGAAGGCAAGATCCTATTGCTGAAGACAAGACTGACTCACTTAGTCGTTGAACAAGGAGAAATTGAACTGGTGCCTAACTAGAAGCTTCACCCCTACTAACTAGTGTTGCTGGTGCTGGGAGGTACTCTGCATGCTACCAGAGTAGAAAAGTAATCATCAGGATCTTCCAGCTACAAACCCTGAAACTTACAACAGCAACCTGCCTGCAAGATGGACCGGTGTAAGAGTGGTACAATCATTATAGGAGTAACCAACCACTCTCTTGATTGGATTTAAGGCCCATTTCATGAACTGGAAACCACACCCGACACTGCTAAAGTGACTAAGAGTCAGACTCGGTAGGTCATGGGCCTAGGAGAAAACCTAATATTATTATTCTACTAAAGGAACATAGCAATAAAATGACTCCTAATGGCACATTGCTGTACCACATAGATCTGTGTCTCACTCAGTCCTCATCAGAGAAGCTTTGTCTTACAATAGATGGGAATTGATATAGAGACCCACAATTGGACAATGTGCAGAGAGTGAGAGACTTTTGAGCACTCAGTCTTAGGTGGTATGTTTTCATTAAACCCTTCCCCTCAAGGCTCAGAGACCTATGTAGAAAGGGAATAAGAGCCAGAGGTTACAGATGTCTCCAAGGAAAAACATGTCTTTCAGACACAATAGGACGGACGCTCACATGAACTCAAACTGGAGCAGCAAGCACAAGGACCTGCTCAGGTGACGCCAATGGGGGTGGGGTGGACAGGAGCTCCCACCCTACCCAAGAAGCTCCCTAATGAAGGCGCTATCTGCAGTTGATGCCCGCTGGCCACAGGAAATCGGTGTTCTCCAATGGACTCTTGTAGGGAGCTGTGTACAGCCGTGCCTTAAAGATGGCGCTGGTTACCGCCTTCCGCCATCCCGATGGCAAGCGCTCCCTGTGGTAAACAACTCCATATAAGGCTATAGCGGAATTTGTGGCTTGCTTGCGCATGCTTGAGCCTATTGGGCAATGCCCACGTGGTGACCAAGGGTTGGCTGCCCAGAGCCTATTTAAGGCCGGGAGAGGCTTTCCCCAGGGGGGTCAGAAGTCAGAAGATTGTTCAAAGGCCTGAATAAACTGCAGGAAGAAGAGCTCGGTGTCGTGTCTTCCTTGCTGGTCGAGGTGGTCGCGACAGACTCTCACAGGGTATATCAACTTCACTTCAGGGCAGCTCCATGCCCAGGAGTAGTTGGCCAACACAAAACAGAGTAGTATTTTTGTGGACTTTTTGCTTCATTTTTCTTTGTTTTCACTTTTTCTTACTGGTCTTTTGCTCGCTTGTTATGTGTGTGTGTGTGTGTGTGTGTGTGTGTGTGTGTGTGTGTGTGTGTTTCTTGCTTTTCATTCTTGGGATTTTTTGTTTGTTTGTTTTGTTTTTTGAAAGAGAAAAGAGAAAAAAGCATAACATGGGTAGGTAAGGAACTGGGAAGGATCTGGGAGGAACTGAACAAGGAAGACAGGATCAAAATATGTTGTATGAAAAAAATTTTCCAATTAAAATGTTTCATTAATAATGAGGTGACCTGTAAGATATGGGCTTGGAAAGGGACCCACAAGTCTAGAAATGTGCACTATAGTGACTTAAACAACAGACACAGCCAGGAAAGAGCAAATATTGTTGGAATATTCTTTAGGGGTTATGTCTTATGTAATGAAGTATGATCCCTCTATTATTTATTTACTTATTTAGTTTTGGTTTTTCAAGACAGGGTTTCGCTATGTAGCCCTGGCTGTCCTGGAACTTGCAGAGCTTCACCTGCCTCTGTCTCCCAAGTGCTGGGATTAAAGGTATGTGATACCACCACTGGGCTCCCTCTATTTTTTTTTGTAACAAGCTTTTCTTTTTAATCTCTCATATTACTTTATATCATTTAAAATTTCAATTTGAAGAGTAACATATCATGCCTGCAATCTCAGCACTTGGGAAGTGGACACAGGAAAATGTGAGTTCAAGATCCAGTGAGAGCGATACAGCAAGTTCAGGGCTAGCCTAAGCTACAGAGGAAAGCAGACTCTGTCTTTAAAATATAAAATAACATAAAACATATAAATAAAATAAAAGTAAGATAAATGATAATCAAATGTAAAATTAGAATACAGTTTTTGAAAGAGGTAGGGCTCACCGAGAGCACCTTGAGTTGCCGAGCACACACCCCAGGAAAGGATTAAGTGTTTCCAGGGAGGGCAACCCTAGTTACCGATCCAGAGACAGTTGCTGTAAAAGGAGCAGGCATGGCCACACCCAGAACTTGTTTGCTGCTCATTCCCCATCATGGAATAATATTTCAAGTTTTTGAGACATAGAAGCTAGAGGGGGAGAGAAAGGAGTAGGGAGCCGGGCCCTAGTACGAGGGTCCAGGGAGAGTGGGGTGTCGCAAGCTGTGAGGTAGCTAGTGGTCCTTCGGGGGGCTCGGGGGAGTATGCCAGGTGCCACTTGGCAGGCCTGGCAAAGCGGGCTGCCAGGCGAACTCAGGTTCAGGGCAGCTGAGCACAAGCTCTTCCTAACATGAAGGACACACAACCTCCAGGCCCAGGACCCAGGAAGCGCGGTGTTGCTCCTGCCCACTGGCAGGGGCCATTAAGTCTTCCAGTGGCCCTCACGGTGTGGGCTCCACATCATGTAAGCCGGCTCTGGTTCTCTGCACCCCCACAGGTAGGACAGAGAAATGCCTTTAAAGCAAGAACAAAGCTGCTAAGAAAGAAATCTGGCCAGAGTCAATGAAGTGTGGCGGCTGGCAGGAAGGGCAAGTGGCAGGAGAGAGGACCTTAACTGAATGCTCTCTCAGTTTGGGAGTCCCCTGACACTATCAGCACATGAAAAGCCCCATGGTGTCAGCCTTGGCTACAACCTCCTGAAATCCTCTCAGACATCCACAGATCCGAGTCACCTGACCCCTTTTATAGATGAGCACACTGAGTTCCTATGAAGTGATGAAGATGTAGATTCTCTGCTCGGACTCCAAATTGGCAGTCTGGTCCCAGAGACTCTCAAAGAGGAGGTCCTGGGTAAGCTGAAATCTCAACAGTCAGATGACATTCAGGTTGTTGTGTGGATGTCCCCAAGGTCCAGGCCTTTAGAATCTATGTGCACAGTTCTAGTCACCTCAAGTCACCACACCTGCTGTCCCCCAGGAAGACACACAATAGAGAGCAAAGGGCAGGCTGGCTCTGGCTCTTTGCTACCCCAGACCCTACATGTGGACTTTGGCTATCTTCCAACCGGGACACAGGTGAGACAACCCAGTGCAGAGCAGCCAGGCCCTGGCTATAGGCCAATAACACCTCCTGACAAGAACCACAGAGCATCTCCGAGGCAGCAGGGACCCATCAGAACCTGGGCTGCTAGCCCTGAAGCTTTCCAACGCCTCCCTCAGCTGCCCTCCAGTTCCGGATCCCCCTGGCGTGGACATCAGCACCTGGCCCTTCCTCAAGGCACTGCCAAGTTCAGAGCCCTGGGGACATGTCCAGGCTTTCAGAAGATTCTTAGAACCTCCGGAAATAGACATCTCCTGGTGGCTGTGGTGTGCAGCCAACCTAGGGACTCCTCCTTATGTCACGCTCCGCAGGAATCTTCTAGATGACGAATCCTGGTGAACACTGATGGGTCCCCTATTTCTCTTACGTATTGCCGTCACCTTCTACTGAATCCACATCTTCATCAAACAGCTACTGAGCACAGGACCCACCTGAGAGAGGCTGAGGTGCTGACTGTGCCTCGTAGCTGCTCATCCAGCACACAAGGAGACTGGAAACACCGGGGCCAGATGGCAAAGCTTCATCATGGTCACCTAAGGGGTAGAAAGTTGCTCATTTGAAGCCTGAGATCGTGGGGAAGCCGTGCACAAAGTGTGAGGGTCGGGTCGGGCAGGGACAGCTCTCCATGAAGACCGATGGGCAGTGAGGAGTGTGGCCAACACAGGCTGAAGGAGGAAAAGCAGCCAGGAAGCTGGAGAGTTAGTCTGCAGAGAGATGGGGGACGCGCCAACCCCCCCGAGCTTCCACTCCCCACCTGTTCGGACACTGGCCAGTGCTGTTGTTATTCCTGATCTGTGTGGCAGGAGGGAGGTGTCAGGGGAATCTTCAGCTTACACATGGAGGTAGTTGAACCACTGCTTCTTCATCTTGGGAGGGTCAAGATGACCAGGTCCTCCTGGACTCCCCTTTCCAACTCATTGTTCTTCCCCCAAAGATCTGGAAATTAAATGGGCCTGAGTTCAGGGCTGTGTAACAGCCAAGGAGGGGAAGAACCACTGAGTGTGGTTATTTACCCAATGTGCGAGGCCAGAGTCCACACTTTCACAAGGAAAGTAACAGGCTCACCTTGGTTGAAAATCAGATGACAGAGAACCTTTGCCCTAGTTCTGAAGCCTTGGGCACTTGGCTGTGGGCCTGGTAACACACCCCCCTAAGTAGGGGAAAGGTTGGACCACGGGAGCAGATCCTGCTCGGGTCACAGTGGATACCCCAACAACTGGAAGCATGGACTGCCTCAGAAATGGGGCTATCCACACAATGATGGCCCCAGTACAAGGCTGGATCATGTGACTCAAGGACAGAAAAGACCTTCATTTAATACCTTGCTGTACAGCTGTTAGACCCAGAGAGGACACATTCTGGATGTCTTCTTAGAATAAATCCTCTGGAAGGCAGGCTCAGTTGAGACTGTGGAGGCCGAACGTGGGGAACCAGCCACACACCGGCTTGGTTGTGTGGTCTCCATCTCTCCTGTGGAGGCGCTCTGCCCATCTAAACCATCACGAACTGGTCAAGTGGCCCACCCATCTAGGTGAGGGGGTCTCCAGGGAATTAGCATGCAGCTGGATGGATGGGGAAGTAGGGAGGATCTGAGGGGAGTTGGGGGAGAGAAATGAATATGATCAAAATATATTAAAAAAATTGAAAAAGTCCAAGGGGTTAAAACATTAAATTAAAAAGAAATCCAAGGGGTTTTCAGGGGTACAATAAGGATATTACCAGTTTTAACTGATCTTAACAGAATGGCGTTCTTAATGGAGCTCAAGGCTCTAGAAGGTTGCAGGGCTTTAAACTGGGTGAGAAAACTACTCAAAGTCTGTTGAAAGAACATTCTGGGTGTGGGGTTGTACTCTTCTGTATGATTGTCTCTCATTACACAAAAATATTTGGAATAAAAACAGTTAAAAAAAGTTTTTTCCCCTTTAAAAAAAGAAAACAAAGAAAATTTGTCCAATAATGAAAAAAGGCATACATGAAATTAAATGAATAAATAAAAATTAAAAAAAAAGAATTTAATGAATAAAAACACTTGAAAGAGCTAACAGAATGGGGCTGTGGGCAGGCGAATGTGGTTTTGGGAGTGTACAGACTCAGCCAGCCCTGTAAGCATGGAGGCCCGAGTTCGAATCCCAGTACTCCCGTAGTGACAAGGCACAGTGGCATGGAGGCCCACACTTAACATACCAGGGATGCAAGTCGGGAGGACTCCAGTCTAGTAAGTTCTAGGTTTAGTGAGAGACTGTCTCAGATAAGGTGGGCAGAGATCGAGCAAGACCCTCGTCATGGACCTCTGGCCACTATGCACAAGTACCTGCATAAGTCACACATGCACACACATACACACACACACACACACACACACACACACACACACACACACACGCAGAAAGTATGCTCTTTTCCTGAGACCCTCCAACATGGCATGGGAGGGAGCAGGCCATGTGGTGCCAGGCCTGAGGGAGTCACCTGCTAGATGACATTTTGTCTTTTACGATGTCACTCTGTCTCAAAGTTAAAGGGATAAGGATGGGGAGGGAATTAGGCCGAAGGTCAAGGCTCTGGATTCAGGTTCTGTCTCTCCTGCAAAGTTACTGGACCTCAGTTTTTCCTTTTATAAACCAGGGATGGGACTAAAATGAGATTTATGCTTATTTGTTTGTTTCAATATAAATTTTAGTTGGAAACAGTGATTGACACCATTTAAAATTTTTAAAATTTAAAAATTTATTATTTTGAGACAGGATATCATAGGCTGTCCTCAAATCTCCATGTCACTGAGGAAAACCTCTAGGGTCTGGCTCTCCTCAGCGTTCCACCTCCTGATGTCTGGTTACAAGCAGGTGTGTACTACCACACCTCATTTGTGCTGGGGATTAAACCAGCACTTGGGCATGCTAGGCAAGCACTCTACCAACTAACTACAGCTCCAGCCCCAGATCGGTGGTTCTCAACCTGTGGGTCATGATCCTTCTGAGAGGTTGAGTGACCCTTCCCAGGGATCACATATCATAGCCTGCATAATAGATACTTACATCACGATTCATAACAGTAGCAAAATTATAGTCCTGAAGTATGAGGGGCTAGTAAGCACAATCAGGAGGTGAGAGAATGAATGGAAGGCTTGTTTTCTGCAGCACCCGGGATCTCTTCCAAAGCAAGGACACGCTTGGACACAGGAAGCCATGGGATCTTACTGGGAACGTGTGCATGCTCACACAGGGAAAGACGCCGTTGCATGCAGAGGGCTGCACATTCCTGATTCCGCCTGTTTTCCTATTATGCTTCTTTATAAACCACATGCCCTAAAATGCCAGATGGCAAAGCTCCCTGGGGTTGGGCCGGAGAGGTTAGCATTGCAATGAGATTATTTATTAAGAGCAAAGTTGACCACAGGACACCTATGGGAATGACTCACCATGACTTTTGTATTTTGGTGTGTGTGTGTGTGCATTTGCAACTCCTTGTTAGTAACAAGAAACAACAAACCCTTGAAGCTGTGTTTGTAGTCATTAGAGGCACAACAGTCTCTTACCTTTCAAGTACAGACACTTGTGCCTAAAAATGTCCTACTTAGTGGGCAACACCGGTCTTCTGTCCTGTTGTGCAGCACCTGACACTTCATGGTGGTGGAAAACTCAGCTTTCCTCAAGAATGCTGCTCCTAGAATGTTCTAGCAGCACTAGGCATTTGGAATGCCTACCTCCTGAGATTCTTGCTTTCCATTAAACCATGTTTCAGTGGAGGGGGCTAGACAGGGTCTAATGCAGCCTCGGCTGGTTTTCAACTTGAAAAGTAGGCAAGACAGCCTTGAACTCCAGTTCCTCCTGCCTCCACCTCCCAAGTGCTAGGGTTATAAGTATGAACCATTATACCTGGTTTTTCCATCGAATGAAATAGAGAGTCTCAGTGAGAGATTGTCTAAATCAGATTAGCCTGTGGACATGTCCACAAGGGATTGTCTCATGTGGACTGACGTGGGAAGACCTACAGCTCTCCGTAGGTGACGCCATTCCCTAGGCAGGGGATTTTACAAGTGGAGAGGGTGCTAAGCACAGGTGGGCGTGGGCAAATGTGTTTCTGTCTGCTCTTGACTGTGGCTGTGATGTGACCAGCTGTTTTACATTCCTGCTTCCTGATCCCCTTGATGGACTGTAACTGGATTGTGAGCTAAAATAAACCAACACCTTCTCCATGAAGTTGCTTCATCAGGGTATTCCACCACAGCAACAGAAATGAAACTAAGACAGTTCCCGAGGAACAAACACTCAAGGTTGATCCTTGGCTATCACATCCGTTCACACATCCACATGCACACCTGACACATACATGCACTCACACAACACGTACATACATATATACATATACACAAAGAAAAGCAATATGCTTCAAGCATACAAGAGAAACCAAAAATGTTAAGGACAAAGATAGAAAGAAATGGAGAAGAGAGGAGAAAACAGATGAAGATGAAGGAAAATTTGAAAATCATATAATAATAAAATAATAACGAGCTAGTTCAATACTGAAACAGAAAAGGGAAAATACTTTCCAACAGAACGCAGAGGGAAAACTCAGAAAGTTTCATGACTCCTGTGCAAAGACTTTTTTATAAATGAAAGGGGCTAAACAAAAAATTAATCTTTTTTTTTAACACTTCAAAGAATACCACTAAGAAAGTGAAAAGTTGAGGACTGGCAAGATGGTTCAGTGGGTAAAGGCATCTGCTGGACAATCCCAATAACCTGAGTTCTATTCCTGGATCCCACAGTAAACAGGGTGTGGTGGTGTAAACCTGTAACTCCAGCACTAAGAAGGCAGAAGCAGAAGTTCAAGGCCATTCTCAACTATATATATACAGATCAAGGCTAGCCCAAGATACATGAAACACTGCCTCATGTAACCAGAGGCTTTTCTCTGTCCCACCCCATTCCACAGTCCTTCCCACATTATCACTCAGAGGCTTATATTAATTATAAATGTTTGGCCAATGGCTCAGGCTTATTACTAGCTAGCTCTTAAACTTAAATTAACCCATAATTCTTATCTATGTTTAGTCACGTGGTTTGTGGCTTGTTACTTCATTTTTTGCATATCTTGCTTCCTCAGCAGCTAGCTGGGGTCTCCCTGACTCTGCCCTTCTCCCTGTATTTCCATTGGCTTTCCCACCCAGCCTTATTCTGCCTGGTTATAAGCCAAAATAACTTTATTATCAACCAATGAGAGAAACACATGTACACAGCATACAGAAGGTCATCCCACAGCAGTCTCAAAAAAACAAGTGAAAAGTTCAGTCTTTGGAAAGACGATTCCCCTCGCAGTAGCAGTGTGAGGTGTGGACCTCCGGGGCCTCCTGTAGTCTGTGGCGGGCCACTGGAGCCTGCACGTGTAGCATCTGCTCTGTCCCATCTCCTTTCTCCCTGCCAGCCTTCCCTGCCTTCTGTCCTAGAGAAGCACACTGTTGTCTTGGAGTCTGCAGTTTTTTGCCCCTGTGCTGGAGCAAGGGGCTCCCACACTTCCATTTGAGGTCCCCGGGGTCAGCGATATGGAGCTCAGAGCTGTTCTTTGAAATCCACCGTCCTGGTTGTGAAGTGGGCATGCCTGTTCTTCTGTTGTTGTCCGGGTCTCTCTGGCCTTGCAGAGGTATTCAACATTTTGACATTGGGACATGGCATTGTCATCTACAAGGTCACACTCAGCATCCATGGACTCAAGTTACAAAAGACAACACAAAACCTCATTTCTTTTCATGCCTTAGATAAGCTTATGATTTTTGTCTTGGGTGGTATTCATGTAATCTCTGGCCTACCACATTCAGTCAGTGAGTTGGACGTGCATCCTAGGAGCTTATGACCCTACTTTTAGGAGAATGGGGAGGCAGGCTGTGCCCTTGAAGATTCGGGAAAGCTTGATCTGCCTTCAGGAGTTGGGGGCTTTCTTTTTCTCAAGCTCGCTCATATATATGTGTGTGTACATATGCTCAAATGTATGTGAGCACATGTGTGTGCAGGTGAATGCGCATGTGTGTGCACATGCAGGTGGAGGCCAGAGGCTGATGTTGGGTGTCATCCTGGATGGCCTGTGATATCCTCTCCACTTTGTTTTCTGAGGCCCGGTTTCTTTCTGAACCTGGAACTCAATGATTTGACTGGTCTAGCTAGGTGGTTTTCCCTGAGGGTCCTCTGCCTGCCCCACCTGAGCACTAAGGTTATAGGGCCACTGTCAGGCCTGACCAGCGTTGACGTCTGCACGGGGGGATCTGATCCAGCACTTTACTCATTCTCTGAGTGTCTCCTCTTTTTGTGATTTGGGCTCTCCTGGGGTTTGAGAAAAAACTGTGATTGTCTTGGTTTTTGAGTGACCTGTCACTGTGATTGGGCAGGGACCCAGTCTTACTCTTTAAGTGGGTAACACATTCTAGATCTAGGGAGCCCTGATTCATTTCTCCAACAGGAAGTCATTGATCAGCTAATGTGTCTGTCACACTGCAGGCTCCTTTGCCTTGGTAGATGCTGTTAGAATTCCTAGCCACTGCTCCACCTACATGACCATGGGTGTGCTGGTAAGATGCTTAGTCATCCCAGGGCCTTATGTCCTACATAATCTGTGTGCTGCATGATCACGTAATTTCCACATGCATGGCATAGCTCTGTAAGCCCATATGTGCAAGTGTGTGTGGGAACCTATAAAAGTGGGTTCCACTTATTCCTCCCCTCTCTTCCTGCATGGTCATTCCATAGGCCTAAGCACAACTTTCCTATTTCCTTCCCTTAATAAACTTTTATAGTGGGTTTTGTTGTACCTGGTGGCTTTTCTCGAACGGTAAACAGCGCCGCTTAATGAATAACGTTGTGCTGCTTATGACACCTCTGCTAATGGGGAGACGTGAGTGGAGCTAGGGTGTTCAACACTAATGAGGATATCTCAAACAGGTGCTGAGAGGTGTGGAGACCTGTGGGACACTCTCAGAGACCTTTGAACCACCCCAGTGCCTTGATAAAAAGGATTCTTTCAGCCATCTAGGAATCTAAAACTGTCCAAGACTAGCACTGGGAATCCCAAAGTGTGTAAACTTCCAGCCTGGGTCCAGGGACCCAGGAGGACACGAATCAGAGTCGGCACCTCCATCTCCATCCACAGCGTGAAGCTGTTGCCATGGCCCCAGAACCTCCTGCCTCTTGCCTGCTAGTGTGCAATGACAGTGCTTTGGAGGACGGAATCCTGGTTCACGGCCAGAAACCAAGATCTGGAAACTTTTGAGACCCTGCCTCCAGTGCTGATTGCAAATGCTGTGAAAGACCGGAACATTCCAGTTTATACTTCTGGGAGGGGCTTCAGAAATGTGCACAAACTTTTTATTAAAAAATTACATATTTGAAAAAAAATTTTATTTTTGTAGTCCAGACTGGCCTTGAACTTGCTCAGTACTCTCTTGCACCATCACAGGTGTATATGGATAAGCTATAAGAAGGAGGAGTTTTGGAGTTCATTGACCTGGCTTTGAGAAACTGGGAGGTGGGGGGTGTGACCTCAGGAAGACTCCCCTTCTGATTGGCTGCAGAAGGGGTAGGCGGGACTTGTGAAAAATGTAAAGCTCCAACTGGCTCTGCCCTTGTGCAAATCACGGTTCTTTATTCGGGTCCGCTCCCTGTGCCCAGGCAAATCCTCCGGACCCACCTCCACGATGCATCGGCTGCAGGTAGTGCTGGGTCACCTGGCCGGCAGGCCAGAGTCGAGATCCGCGCTGCAAGCCGCTCCCTGCTCCGCTGGCTTCCCGCAGGCCTCGGCCTCCGACGTGGTGGTGGTGCACGGACGACGCACCCCCATCGGCCGCGCGGGCCGCGGCGGCTTCAAGGTGAGGCCCCTCCGGTGGGCGAGGGGCGCAGAAGGCGGCCAGTGCGGGTAGGATCCTGACCCCTGGGTGAGGTGACCGCACAGTCCCCTCGGTGGGGATGCAGGAGCGGGGCTCACCGCCGCTGCTCTTCGCCCTGCAGGACACCACCCCGGACGAGCTTCTGTCTGCCGTGTTGACCGCGGTTCTCCAGGACGTGAAACTAAAGCCTGAGCAGCTGGGCGACATCTCCGTGGGTGAGCTCACCTGCTGAGCCTGCTCTGGGTCTTTCCTCCCTGGGTCTCTTCTCTCACATCAGAGACCTGAGTTTACTGAGGGGAAGGACCGGGGCACAGAGATCTGAATGAGCTCCTGACAGCCAGTCTTCAGCTTAGAGCCTTGGGTCCTCCACTTGCACATCTGCTCACTGAATGGACGTGGAAAGCAGGAACGCCCTGAGATAGATGCTCTAAAGCCCAGCTGTTCCTGGAGACTCCTGGAGGTGGGAGGCCACGGTTCTCCACCTACACTGTCATCCTGTCTATCAGAATCATCTGGTCCAGCCCCGGTTCGGTTACAGATGTAGACGGGGTTCACCCTGCCCTAACCCCTGCTCTTCCCTGAACTAGAACAACACAGGTTAGGACAGGGTTTCATGGGGTTGCCAGCCTGTTCCTCCTCCCCCAGTGACACAGGGCTTGGAGGAGGACACTTGGGGAGGCGAGCACTTAGACTCTCTTCCCTCACCCACAGCCCTACTTCCCTCAGCTTTCAGGCTTTGCACCGTGTGCCTCTTACCCTAGAGGCTCTCCTGTTGCCAGGCAAGCAGGCCTCCCCCCCTCCCCCAGCTGTACTGATTTAGAGGTGCATGCCTTGGCAAGCATCCTGGTGGCCCTCCAGCATGGGGCGGTTGCTAGCTGGCTCCCTATTCCTCAGACTCAGCCTCCTTGGCCTCACATGAACCTCTGTGCAGAGGCTGTAGATTCCTGGAAAGATCTAGAATGTTTCCTTTCTGGGATGTGTTTTACCTTAGGCCTCAGGACACCTCCTGGCACTGAGTAAGGGCTCTTCTGTCCACAGGCAATGTGCTTCAGCCGGGGGCCGGAGCCGTCCCTGCACGGATCGCCCAGTTCCTGAGGTAATCCTTCTAACTCCAGCTCTAATTGTCCTCCGTGATGACTGGGGGCCCTGGTGCTGGAGACTCATCTGCGTGTGGTGGAAGGTCAGGCTGAAAGAAGATACTGAGGCCACTAGAGAACACTGAACTCTGTCCTATGAGCATAACCTTTCCCCTACTTACAGGGGGTGTGTCACTGGGACCACGGCCAAGGCACCCAGGGCTTGGGGACTGGAGCAGAGCCTTCTCCGTGGCCTAAGTTTTAAACAAAGCCAGCTTAACACATAGAGCGTGGAATCATATGACAACACCGAGCAGTGCATGCTTCCACTCTTAGTTAGTGTCTGGAAGTCCAGGCTTGTCCAGTCATAGCGGCTTGGGGACGGTGTAGCGTGGGGTGAGGGTGTACCTCAGGAAGAGCTCTAGCCCCCCAAGATAGCTAAGCAGTGGTTCATTCACTCCCCCTTGGAGACTGAGGACCCCATTCCTCAGTCCTCACTGTGTGGGCCAGAAATAACAGCAACACTGGCCAGAGATGAGGCACAATTGGCAGCTGGAAGGGTCAGATTCAGCCTGGGGTTCAAGGTCCCTACACCTCTCTGCATTCTGACTGGAGACTCATCTTCAGTTGGCTGTTTCCGTGGACCACAGGCTGCCTGCCTGTTTCTGTCTGCCCTCTGCCCATTCTGCCCCCATGGAGTTCTGGCTCTGTCAGCTCTCCCTGCCCTGGCTAAACCCTGTCCAGATCTGCCCAAGCTCTCAGGCTTCAAATGGGTGTGTGTCTTGTCCAGTAGGTGACCTTGTTCTTCCCTGCCGTGTGGCTTTGGCATCTGGTGCTGCTGTCTCCGTCTCTGTGTGCTGCTGGCGAATCCACTGAAATCCAGTACTGTCAGGGCCAAGCCCCTCAGGTGGTGCTCCATGCTTAGGGACTGTTTAGGGGACCTTGATGGATTTGATAAAGGGTCACCAAGAGTTAGGGAATTAGGGTACATGGGAGGAATGGCACGGGCCTAGGGAGCCATCCTCCTGAGGTCCCTTTCAGAACTCGCCTTGGAGCACCAGTCCTGGGTTCCCCGTCTGCCTGCACACCAGAGTCATTCTAGTTCCTGTGTGTTCATTCTCTGGGGTTCTTGGTGTGTCAGTAAAGGGGCCTGGGGTGAGCCTACACCTTTACCATGTTGGCCATGGCTTGTATGCCACCTTGGAAAGCAGCTTCAGCAGCTTGAATGGCTGAACCCAGGGAGCCCCAGAGCAAGGAGTGAAGAATGAACATGCCAAGGAGGGAAACGGTCCACAGAGGAGAAAACTGGACACCCTGGACCAACTCTGTGGTTACTAGAAAGGTCAAGGAGTGGGGATGAATGGTGGCCCAATGTTGAAATGCAACTGTTGTGTCTTAGCCTAGTAACAGGCCCACGTCTTTGTCCTCAGAGGACCACAGAAATGACTGCTTTTCATTGTCGAGTCCTCAGGGTGGTGGAAGGAGATTGTCTGTGGCCCACAACAGGTTTCCATTGTCTGTGTTGAGAAGAACCGTGGGGCAGATGAGAATGTGCTTGGGGACCCTGGGTAGTCAGGCACAGTGGAGACAGGTCTGCACAGTGGCTACTCCTGCTCTTATGGATCTGCCCCAGTGGGGGCAGGGCTGCCTGTCGTCCTGATTTATGCACACACTGCTGGGGCTCTCTTGTGGCCCACAAGTCTCGTGGGCTTTCTGTGAGACACTGTTACGTCCAGGGCTGGCCGCACGTCCAGGGATGACTGCCATCTCCCCTTCCGTTTCAGTGACATTCCAGAGACTGTACCTTTGTCTACTGTCAACAGACAGTGTTCATCGGGGCTGCAGGCAGTGGCCAACATCGCTGGTGAGTTGTGAATGCCGGGTGCCCATGAGCATGCCCTGACCTTGGTCCTTGCCCCTCAGGGCAGAGAGGAGTGGAAGAGTACCCATTGTCACACCCTGTTGTGGAGTATTACTTTAACTGGGCCAAGGTGGGTTACAGTTGTTTATGCTG
>CABHPQ010153433.1:0-43156 GCA_902168405.1 Peromyscus aztecus | reverse complement strand
GCCCGCCCGCGGAACAACTCCGTGGGCTTTGGGCGTGTGAGTGCTGGTGGCTCCCACATGCCCAAGTACCACATTCACGACAAGGATATGGGCAAGATCCACAAGGCTGCAAGCGTAGGTGATGTTGCCAAAGTGCAGCACATCCTGATCCTTGGGAAAAGTGGCGTGAACGATAGAGACAAGAAGGACAGGTAATAAATAGGGCCTGCGAGCTAGCGGGGCGTGGCGTGGCCGGTGGGAGAGCACGCACCTTGTCTGGCTTCGGGGCTGGAAGGCAGGGCCAGAGGCTGGCTTTCACTAAGGAAGCTTGACTTCCCAGCTTGCACTTGGATGCCTAAGCCTTGGTGGGGTCTAGAGCGCGCCCCTGTATGAGTAGCAAAGACAGCAACAGGAAAACACTCTAGCTGGAGTAAGATCCACTTACAGTTCCCTTTATTGGCTATGTAAAGCGAGTTAACTAGACAATTTAATTTTTTTTGCACACATTTAAAAACGTTTTATATTGTAAAAATACATAATGGGAGAAATATTTCTGTTCAAGGTTAAAAATTCTTCCAGTAATATCCAATAATATATTAACGTCCACCTGTGTGAATGTGTTTTCTGCTGCATTTTGAAATAGGAAAATAGTTCTATGTTCTCGAGTAGAAGACTGATAATTCCCAGAATGTGAACAACGTATCCTTACCACTTTTACATAAACCGAGTAAGAATACCACGTTTTAACAATTTTGAGTTTCTCATGCTGCTTTTGATTTTGTGATGACACTGGGAAAAACCTTTCTAAAGTATCAAAACATGAGTTTTCACAGTCAGTCATTTACCAGCAGCCAAGACACATCAGTGAGCAGAGCAGAAATGAAAACCCAGAAGTACCCAATCAAATATAGGTAAGAATTTAGATACTGATTCTGGTAACACCCCTGTCAGTAGGAAACATGACCTTCATAAGCTTGTTAATTTGTTTGGAGAAAACTAGCTACAGTTTATGTCACTAAACTAAATTCCTGAGAGATTGTAATTTAAACATCAAAAAAAAATGAGAAAAGTATCAAAACAAATAAGACTAAAAATGCCTACAAAAACACTCTGTCATGTATGTGTGTCTGTGTGTTGGGGACTGAATGCAGGTCATGGTGTATGCTCAGGATACATTCTACCATTGAGCTTTTTAAAAGCCTAAAATGAACCATTCTCAAGACCTGACTAAGCAAAACCGAGGATAAAGCAACTATATACTTGCACAGTATTCACATTACATATATATGAATATCACATAAAAACCATCATCATTTTACAGAGAATTTTTTAAGTTAATGTGGAAAACCTTGAATCTAAACTATTATTATTATTATTGTTATATTTACTCATTTGTGTATTGTTGCTGGGGATCAAACACATGGCCTTGGAAATGCCAGGCAACTTCTCTGGGACTGAACTGGATCCCTAGCCCCTGAACTCTTAATTTAATTTGCGTAAAGTTTTTTTTTTTTTTTGTAGATTCATAGGTAATCTATGGACAGTAGAACAATATTTTGTGACTGTGGTAAGAGCAGGAAAGTAAGTTGAGAGAGAAAAGAAATGGCACTTTTCAGGGCCTCCCTCTGTGAGGATGGTGAACAGTGTGACTTCCGATGCTGAAGCTCACATTGCTTAAGACTTTTCAAACAGACAAGTTGGTAGTAAGTATTCTACCACACTTTAAACATGTTTCTGTCTCTAAAATATATTTAGGAAGTAATGAGACAAGTTCTCTTTCTTGGCACTGCTTAAAATAGCAGTGTATTAAGAAGAAGCTGGAAAATGTATTTTATAAATAAATTGCAGTCCATCCATAAGATGCAATATATGACCACTGAAGGTAGTGTAGATGTAGATATGGATTAACATGGAAAGATGGTATATCAAGTAAGGAGAGGTCATACACATATGTGGTTATGATTATACATATACACACAGTATGATCTATCTTAGCCATAATATATTTAAAATGTGATAAAATAAAGAATAAAGAAAAGTTACTGATTTTTCTAGATTTTAATATAATTACATCATTTCCCCCTTCCCTTTCCTCCCCCCAAATGCTCCCATACAGCCCTACTTGCTCTACTTCAAATTCATGACCTTCTTTTTCATTAATTATTGTTACGTGCATATTTGTGTGTGTGTATACATACATATATATATATGTACTTCTAAGTATAGCCTGCTCAGTCTGTGTAATGTTACTCATGTGTATGTTTTCAGGGCTGACCATTTGATATTGGATAACCAATCCGTGTACTCCTCCTTGGGAAGACCCCCTCTCCCGCTCTTCGATTTCCTCGATTGCTTGTAGTTCTTTGTGTAGAGTTGAAACCTCGCTGGCTTTTCCCATCCACTTTGACACGTCCATTGGTGTTGTCCTTGTTCAGTTCACATTGGCCAGTCATGTCAGTGAGACTTTATGGGTATAACTTCTGACATTTCTAGGAGACACAATCTCACAGTAAGCTCCCTGTCCTAGACTCTTAAAATCTTTTTACCCATCTTCTGCAATGATCCTGAGCCTTAGGTGAAACAGTTGTTTTGTAGATGTATCCACTGGGGCTGGACTCCATAGCTCTGCAGTTTGGCTGGTTGTGATTTTCTGTAATGGTCTGTTATGAAGAGAAGACTCCTTGATAAGGGATGAGGACTGCACTTACCTGTGGTATAAGGACAAATATTCAGGATGTAGTTAGGGACTGTGCTGGTTTAGTAAAGTGGTGGTTGTAGAGTCTTCTCCAAGATCCATGACTTCACTAGTCCTGGGTAGTTGTCTAGATTTCCAGTACCAGGCATGCTTTCCTTCTTGTTGAATGGCCTTGAGTCCAGTTAGGGTGCTGTTGGTTACCATCCAGGTATGCATGCCACTACTGCACTGTTAGGGTCATAGTTCCATGCTGTTGTTGTTGTGGTCCACAGGCACCGTAACTGGGCAGGACTGTTGGTTGCTTCCCTCCTTTGGAAGCTTGTATGGCTCCTGGGACCATAAAAGGTGGTCCTCAGGGAGGAGATATTCAGGTCAGTTCCAGCTCAGGGGCCTCTGGGCCCTATGTCTGAAGTGCATGGCGTTTTCAGCAATGGGAACTTAACATTCTGCCTCTGGGGGCAACCAAATGTTAGTATTTTTTATGTTGATTTGTATCCTGTTCTTTTTTCCTGTGTGTGTGAGGGTGTGGGGTGGGAGACTTCTACTTTCTTGGTATGTCTGCTTCCATCCTTTAGTTTGTGTGGTTTTGTCAGTGAGATGTGTTTCCTTTAGAACACAGTTGCTTTTTAGTCCAGCCAATAAGACTCTATGTGGTGTTATTGTGGGGTTTGCTGGTTTCTGTGGTCTCCCCCACCCCACCCCACTGGTTCAAATATGGTTTGTTCTTTTGTATTCATGGTGTAGAGGTTTGATGGTGTCCTGTTAGTCCTCCTCCACCTCCGAATTCTCATTTGTTTATCTGCTCCTGTCCTGAACCATATGTTAACGGTTGTCCTTCCTCCTTGAGCGTAACATCCAACCTGCTGGCCTGATGGTCTGAATTCCTTTAGTTTGTGCTTGTCTTAGATGTTCCTTATTCCTGCCTTGGATTTTAAAAGACTAACTTTGCTGGATATAGTAATCCTTGTTGGCAGTTGTTTGCTTTACTGGCTTAAGCTATGTGGTGCCACATTTTCCTGGCTGTTAGGGTTTCTGCTGAGAAGTCTTGATGTTACTCTTCAGAGATTGGTTTGGTATGAGGATGCTGAATCCCCTAGAACAGGAATTACAGACAGTTGTGAGCTGCCATGTGGGTGTTGTGAATCCTCTGGAAGACCAGCCAGTCCTCTTAACCGCTGAGCCATCTCTCCAGCCCCTTGCCATTTGCCTCTATTGTGAGTCTATAATTCTTTTCATGTTAGGGGCTTTTGAGGCTCTAAATGCTTTGTATACTTGGATGTCCTTAAATTTGGGAAATTCTCAGCTATACTTTCATTGACCTTTGTTTTTTGTTTTGCACTTTTAGTTTGTATTTTAGCTCCTTAAATTAAATTGTATTTAATTTCTTAATTATGACACAGTTAATGAAAGTAATGATCATGGTTTTTCTTTTTCTTTTATTGGTAAGTACCAGTAAAGTGGTGTCCTTGACCTCGGGTCAGTCTCTGACATTCTTCTGTTTGTTGTCGTCTGGTGGTATTTTCCACTGTGGATTTTATTTATTTAATTTGTTTCAACATCTTTGCATGATTTATTATCCATATTGTTGGTTTTTTTTCACCTCCTGAATTGAATTATTTCATTTATCTGCTCGTTTGAACATCATTAAACGACTCATCGTTTTACAAGCTGGACTTTTGAGTTCCTTACCTGGCATTCAGCCACCGGAGCTTCTTGGTTTGGTGAACTTATTTGAGGAATCATTGTCTTTTCTCTTCATATTGCCTGTTTTTTTTTTTGTTTTGTTTTGTTTTGTTTTTTCTTTTTTCTTTTTTTCTTTTTTAAATGACATCATGATATTCATTAATTACACTCATGATATTAATCACATTTGTGGTGTTCATATATTACATTCGCAGTATTCATTCAATTATATATATATAAATTTTAAATGCCGAATGTCATTTATTGAAGGGGGAGGAGGTCTTAAATACAGGCTTACAGCACAATGGAAGGACCCTGGAGGGCAGAAGTTCACTACTGAAGTTTTACAATCTTGCATCTAAGCTGTTAACGCCCATTATTCAGGATACACAGACAAGGAACTTCCCTTAAGCATTTAGGAGGGTGGAACCTGGCAGGGAATTAGCATAGGGAGGATATCAAGGTCAAGGTCCGAAAGCAAGGCAACAGTTACCCAAAATGGGGGCCAGGGCCCTACAGGTCCCTCTTTTATTAAAAAATGAGCTTCTGACTTGGGTTGTGTGGGACATCAGCAGGTCACCTTACCCGTCATGGAGATGCCTGCCCATTGTCTGTGTTTTTCAGTTGCAGTTGTGCATCTGTTGTGATACATGCCTCTTCTGGTTTGAGTTGGGAGTCTTGCTGAGCAGCTTTCTCTTGAGGGCTCAATCCCAAGTACTGCTCAGTAAGGCTACAAGCCATCACCACCAGTCACCAAAAGAGCAGCAACCCTATTTTAGCTGGTGTTGTATTGAGCTGAAGCTGGGTCTGGTCAGTTGTCAGTTTTAGCATGCTATGCTCAGAAGAAGGCAGGGTCACCAGCTTCTGTGTCCTTCACAGCCCTTGCTGACTGCTGCCTTCACTTGTCAGTGTGGCCATGTGGAAACCTCTCTCACTTCATGCCCTTCTCCTGTGGTTGTCTGCTACCCAGACCCTGTGGCTTCATGTCCCCACTGGGTTGTAATTGCTTCTTGTTTTCAGATAACTAGAGTAGCCCAGTCTCAAATAATCAGCCCACACTCAGGATGGAACCTGGCTGTATCACTTGAAGAAATGGGAAGCAACAAAATAGTTTTGTTTTTTTTTTCCTTCAGTGCTGGCCTGTCACCCTGGAGTCGTCACTGTCATACCCCTCTCCCTACTCCCACACAGATTTGAAGCATATGAGAACTGTAGGCTTGCACTTTGGCTAGACTGTCATTCTGTTTTTTAAGTTGCGTGCGTGTGTGTGTGTGTGTGTGTGTGTGTGTGTGTGTGTGTGTGTGTGTGTGTGCGCGCGTGTGTGTGCGTGCGGAGGTCAGATGACAAGTGTCAGGAGATTTAGGGAGTGTACTCAGGTCGTGAAGCTCTTGTGGAAAATGCCTTTGTCCATTTCATGGATGAGAAAATGAGGCAGAGAAAGGCTAAGTGATGGCTTAGGAGCAGCACACCTTAAAGAGTGTTGCTATCCAACTCAAGCTAAATCCAGAGGCTTTACTTGTTTTCAGATTGGCTACTCTGGGCTAGGAACTAATGGTTTATTTAGCTTGAGTCTCAGGGCTTCACTGCAGCACCACACACATCCAGTAGGTAGTCCATGAATGTACTGCTGCCAGAAGAAAGCGGAGACATTACATACTGTTTGGTGTTTACATTACATTACAGGAAATATGCTTTTAGATGATGCTCTGTAATTTACTAAAAAACACTCTCGTTTTCACAGAACTGCTCTCCATCTTGCCTGTGCTTATGGCCATCCAGAAGTGGTGACACTCTTAGTAGAGAGAAAATGTGACATTGATGCCCGTGACGGCGAGAACAGCACAGCTCTCATTAAGGTACATAGTGACCAGCGGTTCAGACTGAGATGGATTTGATTTAACTACTTAGGGGAGAAGAAATCTATCTCATTTAAATATAGTAATAATGAAACCTAAACTGTGCTTGTTTTGAACTCCTAAACTGATTATCTGTTTCTTGATGCAATAACGACAGGCCGTGCAGTGCGAGGAAGAAGAATGTGCAGCTATACTGCTGGAGCACGGTGCCGATCCGAACGTGGCGGACAGCAGTGGTAACACTGCCCTGCACTATGCTGTCCAGGGTGAGAATACATCCATAGCAGCCAAACTGCTCGCACATGATGCAGATACAGAAGCCAAAAACAAGGTATAATAACGACTTTATTTCCTAATAGCCAAAGTACATTCATCAGTGACATATTGCAATGGTTGTTCTTGTCACCATGATCAGATTGAGAAAACATACTTCTGTGTATTTTTGTGAGGGTATTTTCAGAAATGATTAGATCACGAGGACTCTGGATCTAATCAATGTTTTAATCCATTGGTGGAATCTAAGTTTGAATATAATTACCCCTTAAAGGTACATTCATTGTGATAAGAAGAATTCATACATCAGTATCAGAAACTCACGGATTAATTCATTGCCTTATTTTCTTTTTATTACATTTGTTTATTTATTTGTGGATGTAGGACACGTGTGTGTGGCACAGTGGGCATGTGGAGATCAGAGGAAAACTTTAGGGAGTTGCTTCTCTCCTTCCACTGTATGGGTCTCAGGGTTGAACTTGGGTTCACAGGCTTGGCAGTAAGAACTGTTACCTGCTGACCTATCTCCCTCCCTACCCCCCACCCCCACACCCATTTACCCAACTGCATTTTTAAAAGGTTTCCTTTTTACCCTCTCAGAAAAATTAGATGTTTTAGGGGCTCTAGAGATGGCGCAGTGGTTAAGTGCACTCGTTGCCTTACAAAGGACCCGAGTTCTGTTCCCAGCACCCGCACGGTGGCTCACAATCATCTGTAAATCCTATTCCAGGAACCCAACACCTCTTTTCCCTTGTCTTTAACTGTTCTTGCATCTAGGTCATTCTTGTTTTCCTGAGACTGTGCAGTGCATCATTAGGTTGTTTGTTTGAGAGCACTCTGAGTTGTTCATGTAAGCACTCAAAGCTGTAACACTCCTCTTGGAGTCTCCTTCAGTGTGTCCCAGAGGTTCTGGTGAGGTGTTTGTCCTTTTTCATTTGATTCTAGGAACTTAAAATCCTCCCCCACCCCGATTTCTCCAGTCACCAGATATTTGTGTAGTTTCTTTGCCTTTGATTTCTACTTTTACTTCACTGTGATCATACAAGGAACTATTTTGGTTCTTTTTTACTGTTAGACTTGATTTGTGGTCTAGAATGTGGCATGTTTTAGAGAAGTTTGCATAGGCGGCGTCTTCGAAGAATGTGTATTCCATATCTGTTGCGGGACATACTGTGTGAACAGTTAAGTGCATTTGAGCTGTGGTGTACTTGAACTCGGAAGTTTCCTTCTTAAATTTTGGTTTGAGTGAACTATCTAAAGATTAGAGCGGGGTGCTGAAGTCACCCACTATTACTATATTAAAATCTGACCTTTCATGTCATTGTAATTTTGTTAGTTTTTCTGTTTTCTGACTTCAGTTTGGCCTCTCATTTGTCACCTCTTAATCTTACGGGTCTGTTGTTCTGCCGCTTTGGACACCATAGCTCTCCTGTTCATCTTTTCCTCTTGTGGAACTCGGGAGTCCATTTTCTTTTTCCACTGTGGGATCAGGTCGTGAGGCCTGTACGGCAAGTCCTTCACCCACTGAGCCATTGCCGGCCTCCTGGAAGGATCTTTTGTAGTGGTGGCTTGACTGTTGTGAACTGCCTCAGTGTGTGCTTGTTGTGAGGTGTCCTTATTTCTCAGTCAGTTATAAGTGATAGCCTTGCTGGGTAGAGCAGTCTAGTTAGCAGTGCCTTACTGTCAGGGCTAGAAATAATTGTTCCCTGTGTGCACACAGCTCTCCTGGCTTAAGATTACCCATGACAGATCTGACGTGTTTGCCTTTTGAATCCGTGGGTGTTTTTCCCATACAGCTTTTCATATTGTTTGTGTTCTTTGTGTTTTGACATCTTCACTGTTCTATGTCATGGGGCAGGTCTTCTCTGTCATGTCATTGGTGCCTCTTGTTTTGGAATCCTTCTTTTTTTACACTTACGCTTTTTGTTGCTATTATAATTTCATCGGGCAGGTTTCCTTTGCCATTAGGGTTGTCTCAGGACCTTGGTCTACCCCACTGGTTTGTAAGCATTACCTTTGTATTGGTGATTTATATTTTGCCTAAGAGTAAAAACAAAAACAAAAAACCTGAGTCTCAGTTAAAATGATGCCAGAGTAAAAACAAATGAAAACCAGTGGATGTGAACAGGTATCCAGGATCTTCAAAAGCAAAAACTCTTCCTCCTGCGCTTTTCCCACAGAAACAGCATTCCTTCATTTTATAAGAGAAGACCCACATTATTAATGTATTAATAAGCACAGAGTGTATTAATAAGCACAGAATGTCCATGTATTAATAAGCGATGAACGTCCGTCTGTGTCTATGACTTTGATTCAGTGCCATTTCCTTAGTGACTCACTTGGAGCAGGAATGTCTGACAGTGGATTCTGGGATCCTGGCATAATAAAGAGATGAGAAGCAGCAAGTTTGCACAATCCAGAGCAGTGGTTCTCACCTTCCTAATGCTGCGACCCTTATACAGTTCTTCACGTTGTGGTGACTCCCAACATAAAATTATTTTCATTGCTACTTCATAACTGTAATTTTGATGCTGTTATGAATTATTATGTAAATATCTGATTTGCAGCCCCAGAGGGTTACGACCCATAGGTTGAGAACCACTGGCCTAGTGGGAACTTCCACACTTACAAAGCCTTCAAACCCACTTCCCCGAAACTTACACCTTCAGTGTTAGTGTTTGCCAAAAAAAAAAAAAAAAGTATTTTCAAAGAAAGATTGAGTAAAGTTGGCGATTTCCATCACTGCTGCTAGCTGTGTCACACACTGTTGTACGGTTTACTAAATGGTAGTTTCGCTCATTAATTCAATGTGATGCTTAAAGTTTGCCGTTCTTTTGGAGCTACTGAACCAGAAGATAGCATGATTTGTCTTCCAGAGATGCTGGATTGGCTGGATTGCACTCACGTAACTCCTAAATACAGTTCTGTTGAGAAGTCAGCAATTTGTGAATTACAGATTGCTTTTAATGTCTTACAGGATGCCCTCACACCTCTGTTACTTGCTGTAAAGGAAAATAAACAGCATATTGTGGAATTTTTAGTAAAGAAGAAAGCAACTATTCATGCAGTTGATCAGCTTGGAAGGTACAGTAGTTTGTTCTTTCAAGAAACAGTTGGGTCTGGGGAATGACTGTGGGTGAGTGTGCTTGCTGTGTGTGTGAGACTCCGTAACACTCATGTAAACCATGCATGGCTGTGCGTGCTTATAACCCAAATGATGGGGAGTGGAGAGAAGCTTACCAACCAAGGTGGATTGGGGAATTTCAGATTCAGTTAGAGACCTTGTCCCAAAACAGAAAGTGGTACATGATAGAGGAAGACACCCAATGTCCTCCTCTGGCCTTTGCATGTGTGCATACCTGCACATGTACATACACACCACACAGGTCCGCATACACCATACACCACACACATGCACACATAAACCATACACCACACACACACACACACACACACACACACACACCATACACCACACACACACGTACACAAACAACATACACCATACACCAAATACACATGCATATACCATACACCACACACATGTATTCATATACCATGCACCACACACACGTACACATATACTATACACCACACACACACAAACAAACAACATACACCATATACCATACACACTTATGCATATACCATACACCACACACACATGTATGCATACACCACACACATGTACACATACACCACACACACTAAACAAACAAACAAAATCTGGTGTTATAGCGTGTTAACCACACTGAAATATAAATTTAAAAAAAGATTAACTTAATTGATGAGATGTTGAAAAATATCAGTACCTATGGTAGGTAGACAAGAAGTTATTCAGACTGAGCAACACAACCTGTAGTTGGATTCACATTCCCTTTTAATGAGTGATATTTGTAACCTGATCTATGATCTCATATTAGCTATCTCAATTTTATATTAGTTCTATAAACCTTTAGTTTGCGTTTTGACTCAACATTGAATTCTTAATTTTTTGATAACCTTTTAAACCTCCGCTTATGTACTTCGCCTTTTAAGTAGAAGTTGAGCCTAAGTAGAAGTTGCAGATTACTCTTCCCTTCCACTTTTTGTTTTCAGTTACTCTTGTGAAGAATGCCGATGTTAGGCTGTCAAGTGGCTAATCATCATTACATACTGTTCCTTTTTTCCTGTCTTGTTTCTAATAGTCTAACGTTTTTAATTAGCTTGAGCAGAAGGGAAGGGATAGCCTGAAATGGCCAATCTTTTCCTTTAATGAAAGTTAAGTCATTGGTGGAAATAATGGGAAAAGAGAGTTTTAGATTCACATAGTACTAAGCCTAACTTCCGGCTTCCTCCTATGAGAAGGAGGATAACCTGTCCTGTGGGTTGTACCAGGGCTGAGGGGTGGCTCAGTGGGTAAGAGTGCTTGCCGTGCAAGCAGGAGCACCGTAGTTCGAATCTCCAGCCCCTGTGTCAATAGCCAGGCGAGGCTGTGTGTGTCTGTAATCCTAACATCGAGGGGGCAGAGATAGGCAGGTCCTGGGGCTTCCTGGCCAGCCTGCCTAGCCTGAAAGGAATAGAGCCTGTTTTAAAAAAGAGCCTGTTTTAAAGGAATAGGGTAGAGGGTGGTAAACCAGAAGCTCACCTTTTGGGCCAGGCAGGCAGGCCAGCAAGCTCCCGGACCTGCCTTAACTTTTCAAAGTGTTTAATAAGGATAAAAAGGAAGCCTTTCAGCAGATATCTCTAAATCAAGGAAGATTACACTCCTACAAGACCTAGGTCCTCATCATGACTGACCACGTATAACAGAGCAATTTGTCTTCCATGCCAATTAGAGATAAATGTAGAAGTTAAGCATTGTTTAAAGAGAGAACTATAGGTTCAGAGCTTGTAGATAGGCAAGGAATAGTGCCCAAGCCAAGTCTTAATCTTTATGTTTTCTGCCCTTGGTGTGATTGATTAGTTCAGTCATAGGAGACAGTTATCTATTTTAATGAGATGCTTGCCAATACATTTAGTTCAAATTACTGTGTAGCTGATTTGGCTCAAACAGCCACAAAGAATTGAAGTGCTAATAATGAAGGTAAGCCTCAGTATTTGTAACTAACTACAGCAGTGTTAGAACCTGTGAATGAACACACACTCGTTTAGATTCTGCTTGGAACTCCAAAATAGCTTAGCATGGATTTGTATTTTCTCTGTGGATCTTCAGAGAAACTTGGTAACTGAAAGTTCTAAAATCATCATTTTTGAAACGAGGGTTCACCCTAGAGTAAACCGTTGCCTGCAGGGCTGGAGCGCTGTGCTGAGGAGGACACCTTCCATCCTGCCCGCCATTCTCGTTCGCCCGCCCGCCTTCAGTTCTTCCCCATCTCACCTGCGTCTTTCTTTCCTCAGAAGCACACTCAAAAGCTTGGAGAGCTTGTACATTTGAATGATGTGGGATATGATTCTGATATTAGCTCTGATTTCATTTGTAATACTGTTATGAAGTTAATTAATATGTTTAGTAATTGTTTTGCTTATCAGGATTAAAGTGGTGTTTTTTGTCATTTTTTTTGTAACATAGCAACAGACAATTACTTGAATATGATGGGGAGAGACTAAAATATTCTGAAAATAGCAATCCAGGTAAGATTCCTCTTGAAGAATCACTCTTTGTGGCCTTCCCTGGGTAAACATGGAAAGTTAAGAAAGTTTTGATCACAGAAGAGCAATATAAAACAAAAATCACTGTATAAGTGACATTTGTACCTTTTTCTTTATTCTCAGTCTAGAATTGAGGATTATTTAAGAAATTAGTTAAAGGAAATTTATAGACTAAAAGAATATTCCTGAAAAAAAATTATTTAATTTTAGCCCCTGAAATCCATTAAGAAAATTATTTTCAGTTATTTTAATGTGGATGTTTCGTCCATCCACATTACAGCAAGTTGCACTTAGCATAAAATGGATTTTATAACAAATAGGTTACACTTATTAAGAGAAAGTTATTTTAGTTGTTGGAGTCACTAATAAAGTATTGCAATTAAAAATAGCTACAATATTTTTTCACTAATTTTTATCAATTTCTTCCCTAGGTATAGAATTAAAATTGTTCTGTGTGTTTTCAGAGACTTCAGTTTAGGAGAGAATACCAGTTTTGTCCTTTGATCTTTTCATAGTAGGCTTACTAAATATTTTTTCCAACAATAAATAACTTCTTTTTTTTTCTTTCTTTTGTTACTGTGTGTGTATGTGTATGCACGCACTGAGAATGGAACCTGGGACCTTATACATGAAAATAACTTTAGTGTTGGGGAAAGTTTTAGGTTCACAGCAAAATTAACAGGAAGGAACAGAATCTCCCACGTACCCTGTGACTCCCAAACGTACATAGCCTCTTACATTGTCACCACGCTCTACCCGAGTAGCGAGTGCTCTCGCTAAGACTGTTCACTACATTGCCACAGTGTTGTTACTCCAGCATGTCTAGCTTCCATGTCCTTCACTTGCAGTCCTGTGCGGCCCTCGGCTTTAGGCCAGCGTATGACTTGTAGTTACCACTCTACAGTGGTATTCCAAATCAGAATAATTCCATTGTCCTAAATATTCCTGGACTCCACCTATTTCTCTCTCCTGGACCCCCACCCCCTGGCAGCCACTGCTCTTTTTACTGTCTTTAGAATTTTACTTTTTCCTGCATAGTCCTGTAGTTGGAATAACACAGTGAGTGTGTTTCCCGGTGTTTGAAACGTTAAGTTCACTACCAAGGTAACTGAACATAGTCATTTAAGGTATCCTTGTTTCCACCACACCGCCAGGCCTGTTTTGTTCTATTCTGTTTTGTAGAGCATGTTCTCTACCGCTGAACAAAGCCCCAGACTTGGCATAAGTAGCATCATGGGAAATGCCAAGACACTGAGTAGTTTGTTTAATTCATACTTTGCATGAAAATAGAAGATTTTTTTCTTTTACCAGGGAAAGCCAACAGTTGTCACATTCTGAAAACTTGAGTTAATAGTCTTATTTTTATACATTAAAAAAAAAATCAGCTATGTCCTGGAAATTGCACAGTGCTCTGAGATTGTGCTTATTTGTGGCAGGGTTTTTATCCTCACCTGCAGCATTGACTGAAAACCTGGGAAAGCTGTGTTGTATCATAACAAAGTAATTGTGCTTCTGTAATTGTTCCCAGTGCTATTAGTCTGGGAAAATCCTGCCTGTGATCTGGATCCTGCCAATTATGCCGTCTCCTGTCACTCTGATACTGTTCAGTGAGGACTGTGGTCACAGTCCTGTCTGTTTTCCTTTGGGTCAGATTTTTATACATTCTGTTCTTTCTTGGATTTGATAAACACAAAGAAGGTGGGACAAGCATCCTTAATGGATCAATTACCTATCAGTAGTAGTATTAGTATTCATTCTAGGATAGCTTCTAGGTGTGGTACCAAAGAGAAGCATTAATAATAATAACACATTGTTCTAGTGTTAATTTTAAATGTACTTTATATTTTTCTTTAACAGTGGATAACGGTTCTGAAGATGAATCTTTAGCCAGGTGGGTAGGAATATATAACATTGTTAAAATTAAATGTTAACTGATTAGAGAATGCAGGGGTTAGAAACAGATTTGTTAAGTGTTCTGCTGTAAGCTAGATATTGTGTGGTATGATTAACCTTTATTTCTGACAGTGGCCACAGGGCTTTGCAAAGCATCTGCTGTTGTTAACCCACCTCCCCACTTCTGCTTTCCTTACAACTCATTAAGTAGCAGTCACTCAGAAAGATTAATTAGCCTATGATCCCATGGTTAATTGGTACCTTATCTATAATTTGACTTTCTATTTTAACAAAGGTTTATTTAGTCATGCTAAGTTTTTTTTTTAACTATTTTATGTTTATGAGTGTTTTGCCTGCATGTAAGTCTGTGCCCATGTTTGTGCCTGGTACCATGGAGACCAGAGGAGGTGGTCAGATTCCCTGGAACTGGAGTTACAGGTGGCTGTGAGCTGCCCATGTGGGTGCTGGAAACCGAACTTGGGTCCTTTGGAGGAGCATCCAGTGCTCTTAATTGCTGAGCCATCTCTTCAGCTCCCAAATCCAGTCATTCTAGGATAGCTTCTAGGTGCTGCCCCTCTGCATAGATTAATGGGGGCCTGTGCAGCACTGAATAAGATTTAGGACAGGACAGTTTAGAAAGTCAAATGCAGTTATGCTAACTTTGATCTAAGTCTTCCTTAGAAGTAGTTATACTCCTAGAGTTTACCCTGCTCGTGCACAGTGAGTGCTTTTACCTGCTGCATCATCTCCCAGCTCACTTCTCGTTTCTTTAACCGGTTTTTTAACTTTATTTAATTTTCATAACTGATTTTTCTCAACTAAAATAAATTATTCTTTCCCATTTTCTTTTTGTCAGCTAAGTATTCCTGACACTCTTTAGACGAAGTGAAAACCACTAGAATTTCAGAATTTTAAGGAAAGTTTCTGCTGAAAACTGTTAAAAATAGTTTGAGCTCCTGGGCAGTCCTTTAGCAGACAGGAGTGTGGCTCCACATCCGCTGTCACCCCAGTTCACAGGAGGTGGTATAGAGCCCCTCGCGTACCAGCAGACTGGAGGTGCATGAGTCTGTCCTGTGGCAGATGTCCCCCTCATCTGTGCCTCTTCCCAGCTCATCATGTCCTTATGGGTAGGCCACAGCGTGGTCAGTCACAAGCTTCCAGGGGGGTGGCAGGGGATGGAGACGTCACTCACAGGAAGATACAGTTGCTTCCTCTCATCATTTGAGCCCACCCTTATCTCAGGACCCGTGCCTTCACAAGGTGAAGGTTTAAAGGTTGAAGGTTGCCATTGAGCCTGCAGAAAAGGGACCTGGGAGTGGAAACCTATAGGAATGAAGGTATTTAGCTGTTCATAAGGAAGTAAAAGGTACAGGGTCCGAGTACCTATGATGGCTTTCAAGGGATTGGTAGTTAATGTGTGTACTTAAGTAAGACATGACCTATTTAGGAAAAATTAATTGGATTTTTATAGTTTTTAACATTTTAATGTCTAGAAAATGTATTTCCAACAACATTAGCTTGTACTTAAGTATACTTAAAATAATTTTCAAACCCTTTAAATATTTCATAGGATTCCTTATACTGCTTTATGGTACCTGGAAGCTATAGGATCCTAGGTCTTACTCCATAACCCTCCCCAGCCTTTAGCACTTCATGTAAACAGACTGGCCTTCAACTTGTGGCACTTTGTGATTGTAGGCATGTGCCAGCAGTCATGGCTTGAAGGGTCTTAATCAGGTCATTTCCAGACTGAGAACAAGGCTGCCATCTTTGACAGGGTTTGTCCTATGTGTTAGGTCATCAGATTCTCTTCAGTTTTGCAGACAAAGTGATGTCAGACATCCACAAGGTAACTGATTGTTCCTAGATTTCTTTTAAGAACTCGGCTTAGGATGTTTGTTGGCTATTGTCCTAAGGTCTTCTAATACACCCGATCCTGCTGATTCCTGGCCTACATCAGATGAAGATGACTACAATTTTGATAGCAAGGTAAAATGAAGTTTCGTGAAAATAATGGTTTAGTTTTGTTGGTGTTTGCTCTTAGATTTAGTGGTGGTCTATCACTGTTTTATGTGGAGTATTGATCAGAGAAAACTACTTTTTAGAACAGTGACTAATCAAATTTTTTTATTTTGATGAATATCAAAGACTGATTGTTCCTTGGGGAGGTAGAGGCTAGAAAAATAAATGAACCAGAAAATCCACAGTGACAGGAAAATTTCCTCAAGGAAAACTTTTTACAATACAGAAAATATGAGATTGAATCAAAAATTACTTCAATAAATATATCTTATTAACACTTGTAAATTATTTGGATATGACTTTTATAATATACCCAAATTAATAGCTGATGGACCTAGTTAGTATAGTAAATCATGGATTCTCCATGGTACCTTTATGTTCAAAGTTATAAACACACAGCATACAGCTTCTGTCTCTCTTTTTTCTTGGACACCTCTTAGTATGATATAGTTTTTGTTTTTTGTTTGTTTGTTTGTTTTTCAAGACAGGATTTCTCTGTATAACTCTAGCTGTCCTGGAACTCACTCTGTACCTGGAACTTATAGAGATCCACCTTCCTCTGCCTCCCAAGTGCTATTATTAAAGGCATGCACTAACACTGCCTAGCTGTATGATATAGTTGTTAGTTGAGCTTTTTCTATTATTTATATCCTTAGTCTGCATATAAATTACCATAATACCAGAAATTGTAAAAATGCTCCAACTTAAGTCTGTTTATTACAATCTATGTTGAGAGGGTTTTCCCACATCATTCCCTCCAGTTTTAACTATATACTTGAAGACTAAATGTTCTACCCCAAATAAAGTCTTTTGAATTTCTAGAACTATGGCTTACCTTTATATTCCTTTTTAATGTAAACTCAGGTGCATTGTGTCGAGGAAATATCACATATAAAAAACATAAAGTCTATTGAATTTCTAAAAACATGCTTGCTTTTTATTTCCTTTTGAGGTTTAGATGTAAACTCATATGAGCTACACTGAGGAAATGTCATGTAAAAAAACAAAATGAAACAAAAGCAGATTAGAAAAGTATCATGAAAAGGAAGAAGGCACCAGTATATGTCTACTGTCCTGAAACTGTGGATTTTCAATTATCAATGAGATAATTAAACTATCTTAAGCTTATTTTGAGACCCTTCCCATATTGGATTAAATAATATATTTTTGAAGCTTTATATATTACCCATAGAATTTTGATTAGCAAATCTTCTCCAAGTAGGACATTAATGAAACATTATTTTTGCAATGTTTCCTTCATCTGATAATGATGTTATATCTCTCAGGTGATGGTAGATAACCATGATTAACTAATAAAGCATTATTTTATAGTACAGAATTAAACTTTTCATTTTAGTAGTATCTACAAATTATAACCACAAATCATTACTATGGATGTACTGTGAATCCAGGCTCTCATAGTTCTGTACAAATCTTAGGCTTCAATGTCATACTGGATAGTTTTATGTCAACTTGATACAAACCAGAGTTATCTGAAAGGGAAAACCTCAATTGAGAAAATGCCTCCATAAGATCGGAGTATAAGGCATTTTCTCAATTAGTGATCAATGGGGGAGGGCCCAGCCCATTGTGGGTGGTGCCATCCCTGGGCTGCTGGTCCTGGGTTCTATAAGAAAGCAGGCTGAGCAAGCCATGGGGAGCAAGCCAGTAAGCAGCACCCCTCCATGGCTTCTGCATCAGCTCCTGCTTCCAGGTTCCTGTCCTGTTTGAGTTCCTGTCCTGACTTCCTCTGATGATGAACAGCAATGTGGAAGTGTAAGACAAACTTGCTCCTCCCTAACTTGCTTTGGTCCTGGAGTTTCATTGCAGCAGTAGTAACCCTGACCAGGACAGGTTTTCTCCTTTCTTCTTCACCTAAAATCCTTCAGTATTTTCCTTCCTCCTTCACTCTTTCTGTCCCTCCTTTGCCTCTTTAGTGTCCACACTTGCCCTCCAGGATACATGTCCCATGTCTTCAGTGCCCTGTGTCGGTGTTTTCTCTTCCTTGTTGGCATATTTAGTCACATCCTCTCTTTAGTTGCTGTGTGTGGCTTTGCCAGTCTTTGCCCCACAGTAAAAAATACTTACTCTTTTTTCCCTTCTCTCCTAGAAAGAGCTGCATATATATAATAGTTTACTTTTTGCTTTTTGGCACACAAGGTAGAATAACTTACACTGTTTTCCCACAGCTGTAGAAAAATCAGTCCTCATAGTTTCTCCCCTAAAAGTAATTCATGGAAATGTAAGTCATGGTGGTGCGTTCAAAGTACTTTAAATTTCTTAAATGTTGGTGTTTTCAGAAGTACTCTAAATTGTGAATTAATTTTTGTTGTCGGTTATTTTCATTTAAGTAAAACACTAAAGGATATCACAAAATTGTGTAATAATGAGGTATAAGGAAAGTAAAATTTTGGTGATATTCGTATCCCATGATCTTTACGCAGTGGAGGTCTGTGGTTAGTAAATGACAGAATTAATATTTGAATCTGTCTGAAGGATTCAGAAACATTCTTTGTGTTAGATCAGATAATAAGAGTGAATATTACAATTGTTTTATTTTTATTATATGTTATTTTTGAAATTATTTTTGTTTTTCTAGAATGTCCCCAAAATTAACTTAACAGAGCTGTGGACAGCTGCTCAGCAGTCCAAGAAAAACCGTAAGTCATTTGCAGAGGCCTCTTCTTCTGCTGTCCATTGATCTCAAAGCAGATGTCCTCATGTGGTCTTTCTGTTTTGTTTTGTTCTGTAATAGAAACAAAATGTGGCTTTGAGAACCTAGGAAGTAGAATCCTGTTTGACAATAGTAATTCCAATAGTGAAGATGAAGATGCAATTGAAATCGGTCCTGGACCACCAGCCAGAGTCCAGACCTTTTCTCCATCCTGCCAGTCACCTGACCCAATGGTTTGTAAATTCTTTTATCTTTAAAGCTCAGGAATCGCTTTTGATTCGATGGGGTTTTGCGGGGAGAGGGGTCCTTTCTCCTTTCATGTAAATATTGAGTCATGTTCTTTTTTTAAAAGATTTATTTATATGAATATTTTGCTGCATGTATGTATACTTGTAGGCCAGAAGCATCAGGTGCCCTGGAACTGGGCTTACATATAGTTCTGAGCTCCCATGTGGGTGTTGAGAATTACAGTCGTGTCCTCTGAAACACAGTAAATACTCTTAACTGAGCCGTCTTTCCAGCCCCATACACTGCTCTTAAAGCATTTCTCAGGTCTGCCTTCTAGGTCCTCTATACTCTGTTTGGTACGTCGCAGACTGAAGGCACTGACCTTTATCTTACTGTGACCTACTGTCACCCATTTTCACTAAACAGTAAATAGCCCCCTGTAAATTGCATTGAAATACTGAAGTTGGATGTTTTCCCCATAGGAAGGACCAACTAAGCCCGCAATTGGACGAGAAGAAAATGGTGCTGATGTTGTTGAAAGGGCTTTCCAAGAAAGCGGTGCTGATGTTGTTGAAAGGACTTCACAAGAAAATGGTGCTGATGTTGTTGAAAGGACTTCACAAGAAAGCGGTGCTGATGCTGTTGAAAGGATTTCCCAAGAGCAAACAAACCACGACAATTTAACCTGTGGCGATGGTTGGCACAAAAGTAATAAAAGTGGTGAGTTAGTGAATACTTGAAATAATTTCCATGCTTTAATACTGTTATAAAAAGCTGAATTCTAGATCCAGAAATACTATTTGTTTCTTATAAATATTTTTCACTTGCCCTTTTTTTCTGATACTAGTTTTTCCTGAAACTGCTTCAACCCAGTGAAATTCCTTTTTGCTATTATCTTTACTGTAATTTTGTGAATGTAGCTAAACATGCATGTGTTTAAAATTCAGTGATAAACGTTCTCATTAATGCATGTGTGACCGCGTTTTACAGAAATGATGTCTGCCTTAGGATTAGGAGAAGACGAAGATGAAGAATCTCCTTGGGATTCTGAGGTACTGACAAATACCGTAAAATGGAGGTGCTTACTTTACTTTCCACCTACGTAGGCCTGTGAGGGACTGTTTCCTCACATTTTCAGCCTATAGATAATAGTTCTCTACCAAGTGCTGCTAAGTTGTGTGATTCAGTTAATAAGGTAAAAATCAGAAGGAACCACTTTGGATTAAATAAAAATTAAAAAAACATTTCAACCTATGACCTGAAAGATTCTGTGATAGATATGGGTGTGTGCGGGTCCCATGGGATCAGAGGGAAATCGGGATCTATAGTTTCACCTCGGAAACCTGAAAAGATAACAAATGAGACTTGAGAGTGTTGTTCTGCCTGGATTGTAAAGTATAAATCTGTGAGGGAACGTCAGGAGAAAGAAAAGAGTGAATGTAACCTTGTGGGGTTACAGCAATCTTGTTTAAATTTGTCTTCATTTAATTTCTTCTTTAATAGATTTAAATCATTTTCAGAAGTGAAGTACGTTGACTACCTGTGTAGGATCCATGCTTGAAGTAACATATATGTCAATAATGATGACCAGTTTTAATGACACCACCATAGAAAGAGAAGGGACAGCTTGGAAGTGTAGTGACTGCATACTGGAACCACCACAGCCAGAAGACATGTTCATACTTAGTTCTGGCATTTAATATTCATAGAATTTGGGAGGAAATTAACCTATCTGAACATCAGCGACTTTGTTATGCCATAAAGATAAGTGATGCACAAGTGTGTCGAGGAGATAAAAACATTTTGTGAGTATAACATGTCTGCAAATATGTGGCAGCAAGATCCTCCTGCTCTTCAGAATGAAATGAACATTGAGGACCAGTTTCACACTTGAGGGCAGTAGAGAAGTAGTGTCCCAAAAAGAATGGGAAGGTAGACGTGGCAAACACATTTCCAGTTTGGAAATGATAAGTCTCAAGAAACCATTGATTGAAAAAACCTACAAGAATATAGTGATTCAGTGTATAAGGTCTTTCTAATGAGATCTTAAATGCTTTGCCCCTGAGTAAATTTCTGTGACTGAGTTACCATTATGTCTGAGGCAGTGAGATGCTGATTTACAAATGAGGGCTGAAGGTTAGGGTAATCATAGAACAGAAGACCAAACAACTTGTTGTAAGTCAGTCTAACTGCTTTATATAAAGAAAATAGGAGGGAGTTTGGATTTCGGACGAAGTGGAGGTGGCATTAGCGTGCTCTCTGAGAATGACATGTAAACTCCCAACTAGAGGATGAAAGCAGCAGCCAGCTCCATGAGAGTCAAGAACGTTCCAGTGAATCACATTTGTTCATTTTGATCTAAATGTCCAGAGATGATTCAGAAGCACCAAGTTGAATATTCATTCATAGATATATAATATACCGTATATAAAATAATTCCATAGCACATTTTAAACACTGAAATATATTTATGTCCTTTCTTATCAAAGCTTACTGCATATTTTGGAATTTCTTTTTTGATTGGGAAGGGGTCACATTCTACATTTGATTTTTGTGCGCTTTTATTTATGTAAACAGAAAAGGTTTCTTACTATACTTGCCAGGTTTCTTGCTTTGACTTTAAATTTCTGTCATTGGACATATTTTAAATGTTTCATGCTGTATTTAAGTAAGTGAACTTACAAGAATTTAAGATGTCTGTTTTCTTAATTGTCCTCTTACATTGCATGGTGAAATAATGTTACGTGTTCTTAGCTTAGCAGCTTGCGAAAACATGAGAATAAGTTAATCTTTTAAGGAATGTGTTCTTCTGATCTTCCCTGCTTGCTGTCATAGTTGGTAACCAGATGCAGAGCTAAGATCGGTTTGATCGAGAGCACATATAGGTTCCTTTATTGACATGTTTCTTTTCAGTGCATGCTTGTCCTATTTTTCTAACAGTGTTTAAACAGGAAATTGAAATATCTTACTAAACGATTAAGAAATCCGTATGTAACTCTTTTTGATGTCTGTTTCAACAGAGTATCTCTGCCAGTGTTTCATTAAAGGGTGTGGGTGTTTTATCTGGGACTGCGGATCGGACAGGAGAGACTAGAGTGCATGGACATGTAGAAGGTAAGAACTGTTTTATGTTTAGAAAGTCACTTGACAGATGTCTATTTAGAATATAGTATGTTGTCAACTGAGTTTGTAGAAGTAAGCAGTGGTAAGTTGTGTATGAATTCCCAAGGTTCAGCAACAGAGTAAACCGAGTGTTATTAGCAGCTGCACTGCACTGCTTGTTCATGGGAAGCTGTTCAGAAGCTTGAGGGAAAGGGCACTAAAGATCAGGACGGCAGAGAGCAGAGAGGACAGGTGATGGACGAGAGGGGGTGCGTATCGTGATGGGTGGGAAAGTACACCGCATTAGAGATATGGGAGATGTGAAGGAAGCTTCATTCCCAAGTGCAGGAGGAGCAGAGTCAGCTCCACTCCTGCTTTCTGGCTGTGAGAAGACCTGGGGTCAGAGTGCCTGACCATGCAGAGCTATTGCTGTTTCCTGTAGACAAACGTGCACCTGGGTATCACCTGCTCTGCTTGTCACCTGACCAAAGAACTGGCATGAAACAGCTTAGGGTGGATTTGGGTTTACAGCTTACCAAGGGGTACAGTCTTTCATCAGGGTGGCATGGTGGGAGAATGCAGATAGCTGGTCACATAGTGTCTGAGGTTAGGAAGTAGAGAATGGGCAGGAACGGGAGGCTAGGCATTAAAACCTCAGGACCCACTCGGGACCCTCCCTCTGCCTCTAGCAAAGCTCCACCTCCTAAAGCTTTTACAGCCTTTAGGAATAGCACCACCAGCTGGGGACCAAGTGCAACACAGGAGCTTGTGTGGACCGTCTCACACTCTAGCCACATGTACATGTATAATTTGTTGTCCTCTAAAACGTTGCTACTTCACAGAAAAATTTTCTGAACATCAGAACAATAGAAAGAATAAAATAGATTGGTTTTGAAGAGCTCAGGAAAGCCATGTCCTAATAAAAGTCCACGAGAAGGTTGAACTCTGCCCTCTCTGGGGAATGATAGGAACTTGAGGTTCATTTCCTGAACTACATAGAATGATAGGATTTGGAATTAGACTCATCACAGAGCAGTTTCTCTGACTTTAATGAATCAATTGCTGGTGTTGACACAAATATATAACCCTCACTTCTAGAGAAATGGGAGATTGTTCTGGAGCCAGATAGGGTTGTTGATAACTTATTCATGTGTAGTACAAATTCTAATTGGTCTTAATGATAAAAACCCAGAGTCAGATATCGGGGTGAATGCTGAAAGATCAGAGAAGTAGAGGAGCAGCCACTAGAAAGACTTCTTACCTCTACGATTCCTCAGACTGAAAGGGGCTGAGCTCCTGTCTCCACTTCCTGTCTGTTGTCTGTATAGACCTCCAGACCTCTGTGGTTAGCTAGTGGCTAGCTCCACCTTCTGTTCTTCACGCAAGCTTTATTTGTTAGAGGACAAACAAAACATCACCACATTTATGTTCCAATGTGACAACAGTTTCATGGAGTTTTAATACCAATAGAACAAAAAAATAATCATAAGTCAACATTCTGTAAAAATACATGATGGATGCTGGCTCTGTTTCTGTGTTTACTCTGCCAGCTTGAGCACCTGCATTTAATTCCCCACAACACACATTAATAACCCCCACCCCACACCACCCCCCAAAAAAACCTCAAAACAGGTAGCATGGGCTTGTAATTCAGGACTGGGAAGGCAAAGAGCCATGTCACCAGGGTTTGCTGACTAGCCAGCCTAGCCTGCTCAGCAAGTACCAAGCCAATGAGAGAGTCTGCCTCAAAAACACCAAGAACCACCACCAAAAAAAAAAAAAAAACAAAACACTATGGGCAATAAACAGGGTCTGAACAGCCATGGCCTCTATGTGTACCTGCAAGCACATGCACCCAGTCCTCTCTTCCTTCCCTCTACACCACATACCCACCCACACACCCCCTCCACACATACACATACATCCACCCACCGTAATAAATGGTAGAGACATTAGGGGAATGGGTTACAGAAAGTCTCTGCTCTGGGCATCAGATGATATCTAATAATGTTCTCAGCCTTTGAGTTGGTGGAATCTATGGAGTCTGTACATTCCAAAAAGGATTATCCTCGTTCGTCACAAGGATGATGGGCCAAATACAGAGATGGACAATAAACAGCTGGCTCTTTGTGGCTAAAGGTAGCTCAGAATGGTTTGGCTCTGGCCCTGCATCATTCTAATTCTCTATAATTATTGACATTTTAGTCAGCCTTGTGCAATGTTTAGTGGAATGTTTAACACAGGCATGGCTTTTTTTTTTTCTGTAAACTTCAATTCATACTCTCCTATGCTGACCAAAGACTCAGGTCACATCCCGAGGTGAGATTTGAATGGCGATTGAGAGTGCTAAAGATAACCTGAGATAGCATGGTTCTGGACCTGTGATGTTCTGAAGGTAACCTGAGATAGCATGGTTCTGGACCTGTGATGTTCTGAAGGTAACCTGAGATAACATGGTTCTGGACCTGTGATGTTCTGAAGGTAACCTGAGATAGTGTGGTTCTGGACCTGTGATGTTCTGAAGGTAACCTGAGATAGTGTGGTTCTGGACCTGTGATGTTCTGAAGGTAACCTGAGATAGTGTGGTTCTGGACCTGTGATGTTCTGTAGGTAACCTGAGATGGTGTGGTTCTGGACCTGTGATGTTCTGAAGGTAACCTGAGATAGTGTGGTTCTGGACCTGTGATGTTCTGAAGGTAACCTGAGGTAGTGTGGTTCTGGACCTGTGATGTTCTGAAGGTAACCTGAGATAACATGGTTCTGGACCTGCGATATTCTGAAGGTAATTGGAGATAGTGTGGTTCTGGACCTGTGATGTTCTGAAGGTAATCTGGGATAGTGTGGTTTTGGACCTGTGATATTCTGAAGGTAATTGGAGATAGTGTGGTTTTGGACCTGTGATGTTCTAAAGGTAATCTAAGATAGTACGGTTCTGGACCTGTGATGTTCTGAAGGTAACCTGAGATAACATGGTTCTGGACCTGTGATGTTCTGAAGGTAACTGGAGATAGTGTAGTTCTGGACCTGTGATGTTCTAATGCTCTGTGGTCACAGAAGTCGTAACTATCAGCCTCTGGAGTCTTTAACACAAATGTGGCATTTTCACCCCTCAGAACATTAGTTAACAGTTCTCCCAGTTGGCCAGGCATCTCATTTTCTGAATGTAAAAGTCAATTATGCTTTGATGTCCTGTGGTCCTGGGAAAACTCCCTTCTAGAATCTGATAAAGACTAGGATGAGTAGCAGAATAGCATCTCCAGAAGAATAGTGGGTGGAGCTGTAGGAGATGATATCCTGAATCATATCCGGTCTAAGCCATTATGATCTGAATTCTAGTTATTCATTTTTCCTTCTATATCTTACAAAACATGCCCATGTGACATAGGAGTATAGTAGGCATATTATCCCTGAAGTTAAAATAGATAGATAGATAGATAGATAGATAGATAGATAGATAGATAGATAGATAGATAGATATTATCCCTGAAGTTAAAATAAATAGATAGATAGATAGATTAAATAAATAAATAAATAAATTGAAATATACTATGGTCTAAAAAAGTAAATCTGGAGGTAAAGAACACAGGCCTTCTTAACTGATAAAGAAATCACCCTCTGACCAGCTTCACTGTATTTCCCTCTTGTGCCCATAGTCATTTGTACTCTGTAAACTGTTTTGTTTGAAGTTCATAGTACTTGAATGACTTATTAGTCTGTCTTTTCTTCTGGCCAGTCTGAATCCAAAGACCTAACCTCTTGTGGATTGGCTAGTTCTGATTTTAGAAAAGATTGGTCTAAATCTGATTACTGTAATTCTTTCTTTAAAGATTTAACTTCTGTGTGTATGTTTGGCTGTGAGAGTTTATGTGCACCGCATTGGAGTTCACATGGGAGGCTAGAGAGGGCATTGGGTCCCCTGGACCTGTAGTACCAGGTGGTTATGAGCTGCCATGTGGGTGCTGAAAACCAAAACAGGGTCCTCTGGAGGAGGAGTAAGTGCTCTTAACTGCTAAGTCATCTCTCCTGCCTCATATAGTTATTTGGGGATAATTACTTCGTCTTTCTGATTATCATGATATTATACTACATTTTAGTTTGAGTAATCAAGTGGAAAGTCACATTACAAAGAAAGCAAATAACAGTATAGTTTGACTTTTAATTTCCTTCTAACAAAATTGTCTAATTTGTGTAACAGAGTTAGAAGAACTCATACTCATAGAAAAACTCATAGGTTTTATAGGTATAGCCAAATCTTACTTCTTATTTTATAAGTAGGAAGAGAAATAAATGATACATCAACAGCAGTCACTTTGTAATGTCCACTTTCCTCGTTGGTGAAATAGGAATAGTATTTAATTTAAAAACTATCAATTATAGTAAATAATGCAAGAGTTCTTGTTAGAAGATAGTTTATATGTTTACATCTGTAAACATGTAAGACTAAGTAATTTAGGGTGTCTAAGTAGACAGTCATAACAAAACCATGATTGATGGAAGGACATAATGTCTTCATTGGTGGCTTTACTAAAGCCGAAATTAGCATTTTTGTCATTTAAGAATATATCAATGAAAAAATTAATACCTAAATATTAAATTATTTAAGAAACATATAAAGTAAGAGAATTTTTGCTACAAGAGTTTTGAGTCCAGTTACTTGAGGTAGACGTAGTCAGTGGAGTTGAAGGTGAGTGTCACCCACTTTGTCTTTGATATAGTCTTTCTCAATCGATGTAGTCGCTTCGTTTTAGCTCTCGTTCTACCAATTTTTTCTCCCCTGGAAATTCACTTTGGAAAGATGCTAATCAATTCTGGGTTTTTAATTACCATGTGTAAAAGTCTCTTATAGTTGTATCTATCTCTTTCATTTTTATTTTTAAATACTTTTTAATTCTTTGAGAATTTCTTCTTGTATGCATATGGTATCTCCTAGTGTAATTTAAGAATGTTTATCTTATTTATTGGCTGAAATTTTTTTCATATACTATATTTTTTGGTCATATCCTTTCCTTCCTTTTATACCCACTCAACTTCATGTTCTTAAAAAACAGAAACAAAATTAAACAAAAGCCAACCAACAAACAGAAAGACCAAAAAGTAGCAAAACAAAAGTACAGAAATCATGGAGTCTGTTTTGTGTTGGCCAACTACTCCCGAGCATGGGACCTGTCCTGGAGTGTGGTTGATATCCCTGGTGTCACTCCATTGGAGAAAACTGGTCTGGCTTCCCTTTCCAAGCAGGTATCAGTTGCGAACAGCTTCTTGGTTAGGGGTGGGACTTTCTGTCCACTTCCCCTTCTTTGTTCTGGGACTTTGTCTGACTTGCACATGTGCATGTCTATGCCTGTTTTCAAAGTCTCTGTGAGTTCCTATGTCTGTCAGCCCTTTGTGTCTGGAAGATACTATTTCCTTGGAGTCATCTACCACCTCTGGCCCTTAGAATTGCTCCACCTCCTCCTCTTCTGCATGGATCTCTGAGCCTTGAGAATAAGGATTTGATAAAGACATTCCATTTAGGGCTGAGTGCTCCAAAGTCCCTCACTCTCTGCACATTGTCCAGTTCTAGGTCTCTGCTAATTCCCATCTTCTGCACGGAGACGCTTCTCTGGTGAGGGTTCAGCAATGCACCCATCTTCTCTCAGATTTCTTGATGCCAACCATTCTGACTGGGGTCAAGTGGAATCTCAGAGTAGTTCTAATTTACATTTCCCTGATGACTAGGGATATTCAAGACTTTTAAAAATAGTTACAGGCCATTTGTGTTTCTTTTGAAGGCTGTCCATTTCATTAGCCCATTTGCTGGTTGGTAGTTTTGTTTCTTTAGTATTTAATGTGCAGTTCTTTGTAAATTCTCAATATTATCAGTCCTGTGTTTGAAATATAGTTGGCAAAGTAGCCTTCATATATAGCAGCAGTATACTCTCTGAGAAAGAAATTAAGAAAAATATTCCATTTATAATAGCTTAGAAGAATTAAGTATACATGGAACATACCTAACCAAAGATGTGAAAGACCTTTCCAGTGAGAATGTCAAGACTTTGAAAAAAGAAATCCAAGAAGATGCTAGATAATGGAAATCCATGCTCCTGGATTGGCAGTATTAATATCGTGAAAATGGCACTAAGGCCAAAATTAACCTTCAGATTTAATGCAATATTCATCAAAATCCCCATGTCATATTTCACTAACATAGAAAAAAAATCTAAGAATTCACAAGGAATCATAAAAGACCACAAATAGCCAAAACAACCCTAAGGAATTAGAATGCAGCTGGAGGTATCACAGTATCTGATCTCAAATTATACTATAGAGCTAGGATGCTCAAGGCAGACATGTGACTAGGGGGCAGAATAGAAGACCCAGAAATAGACCAGCAAGACTATGGCCACCTAATTTTTGACAAAGGCTAAAACTTGCAGTGGAAGTAAAGCTGTTTAACAAATGGTGTTGACAAAACTACTGGCTGTCTACCTGTGGAAGAGTGAAATTAGATCCATGCCTCTCCTTGAACAAAAGTCAGTTTGAAATGAGTATCAAAGACCTTAAAATAAACCATGAAATGAGAGAAGGAAATACAAGGGAAGCCAGACATGGTGGCCAATACCTTTAGTCTCAGTACTCAGAGGCAGAGGCAAGCAGATCTCAGAGAGTTCAAGGCCAGCCTGGTCTACATGGTGAGTTCCAGAACAGGGCTACACAGTGAGACCCTCTTGAAAAAACAAAAACAAAACCTATCCAAGCAAAGAAACAAAACACGGGGAATACTTTTCAAGACATCGAGTAACAAGTTTCTGAATAGAGCTTCAATAGCACAGGCAAAAGCCCCAAATACCAACAGAGGGGCTGCATGAAGTCAAGTTTCTGCACAGCAGAAGAATCTATTAACAGAACAAGCAGATAGCCCATAGAATGGGGGACTAATCCTTTTTTTTTTTTTTAGGAAGAAACTTAAAATCACATTTATTGTTCAAATGTTTTCCTCTAATACTTATATATTCCTCGTAATACCTTTAAAGATCCCAAAGCAGGGCATAATGGTGCATGGCTTTCATCACAACATTTGGGAGGCAGAGGCAGACTGATCTCTGTGAGTTCAAGGCTACCCTGTTCTACAGAGTGAGTTCTAGAATAGCTAGAACTACATAGTGAGAACTTGTCTCAAAATTAACAAAAAGACAATAATAAACATAAAGACCTCAATCTACTTATGAAAATTGTGTTAGATAGCATACTTGTGGATCTACATTAAATATATGAATGGGAAATTGTTCCACATAAGACTAATGGAGAAGTGAGTGATTGAGAGTCTGTGGAGTAGACCAAGTGGAAGTGCTAAGTCTATAGGAAAGACTATGTTTTCTTTTTTTTTTTTTCTTAATAGAAATTTTCCTACTTTTATGTTGGTCACTGGCCAGCATCTGAAGGCTTTATCCAGTGAGAAAACATCTAGATTTAGCATTTGGATCAAATTGAATCTCTGAGCCCTAAATGACTCAGTCAGTAAATGTAGGCCAGTTTTCTATAAATGTTACTAAGAGTAGATCAGTATTTTAAGAATAGCTTATTGTTAATATCAACATACTGAATTTTGACCTTAGGAATATTTTATGTGCACTGGTGTTTTGCCTACACGTATGTGTGTGTAAGGTTGTTGGATCCCTGGAACTGGAAGAAGGAGCAGAATCTAGGCTTTTTTGGAGTTGATGAAGAAGGGATGTTAGAGAACTCACTCTGTAGACCTTGAACTACAGAGTGGCCTTGAACTACAGAGCCCTGCTTGTTTCTGCCTCCTGAATGCTGGGATTAAAGGTGTGTACCATCACCACCTGGCTATATGTGGTGATATATTGTATACCCTAATAAACTTATCTGGGGATCAGCAGACAAAACCAGCCACTAAATTAGACATAGAGGTCAGACAGTGGAGGCACACATCCTTAATCCTATCACCTGGGAGGCAGAGATCCATGTGGACCTTTGTGAGTTCAAGGCCACACTGGAAACAGCTAGGCGTGGTGGCACACGGCTTTAATCCCAGCACTAGGAAGGAAGTAAGATAGCATGGCACAGAAAGTGATGTAAGGTGTGAGTAAATGGGAACACTTGCTCTTGAGGCTGAGGATTTCGCAGAGGTAAGAACGTGGCTGGCTTATTCTGTTTCTCTGATCTTTCAGCTTTCACTCTAATATCTAGCTCCACGTTTTTACTATTAATAAGACCTTTTAAGATTCATGTTACAGATATATGGTTCATTTCTTAATTGTTATTTTAAATAAATATTAAACCAATTTTGAAATAAAGGTTTATTAATATCTATGATTCTAGTATCTGACAACTCAATTTTACTTTTTCCTTTTGATAATCATTTAATATTAAAAACATGCACATTATTTCTCAGATGTGACTTATATACCTTCTTGCATGAGTGGATCAAGAAACTCTAAGGTGGCTAAGCTAGAGGAGTCAAGAAATGTAGGCATCCCAGTAGCCCACAAGGGTATGGAAAACTGGTGTTCTCATTAACTATTATTCTACAAGTGTGTGTCCAACCTAGTCATTAAAAAAAGCTTCTCTGGTGAGAAGTGAATTGTCCATTCACCTGAACTCTTAATCCTTCTTTGTACTTTCTAAATTATAGGACAAATTGAAGACCGTGATAAATGCTTGTAGAATAATGTGATAAACCATTCTGGTGTGCTGCATTAAAGACATGCTTTTACCATCGTCTCTGAAATTTACCTTCACAGTTGTAACTTGTTCCTCTAACTAACGGTCACGTTTCTGTCTGTTCATCAGCATGTTTACATTGGCAAATACACGCTTCTATTTTAGTTACAGCCATTGGAAACACCTCACTTTGAGTCCTAACTGCATGTTTTGTCAAACTTACCCTCTTGTTCTTTATCAAACATATTTCTGATATGTTGCTGGCCTAAGCAGAAAAGGGTAGCAGAGCTGATCGTTTTCAAATGTAGCATGAGGGTTCAGTTCTATGGTAACTGCATAAACAGATGGTTGGTTTGCCATATTTTTAATTACATATAATCTGCCTTTTGCTTTTTAGAGGCCCTCAGGAAATATCCAGTCATGGAGGTATAGTAATATTTTCATCATGAATTTTAACTACATATTATAAAATAGACATTAGTTAAATGTATATTTAGCAGTTTAACAAATTATTTTTAACAATTTAACTGTTTCCAAACCCATCCAGCCTACTATCAAAAAGACAGATACTCTTCTCAACAAAACAGTAGGAATGAAGGCTGTACAGACGTTCAAATCAGGTAAATTGTGTAATGCTCTAGGGGAAGGTACATTAAATATTGGACTTGCTCAGTCTTCTGATTCCTAAACATTGTTTACTCCCAGTTTTGCTGAAAGATTGGAAATAAAGAGTGGGACAGTATTATTGGTATCCATCAGTGGTGAGGAAACAGGAACAGTTCCACACTGTCACCCTTGGAGGCCAGAGGAGTTCCCGTAATCGCTTAGAGGCTTCAACTCAGTCAGATTCTGAGTTTTGACACACAAAAAAAGCATTTCAGCACTAGCCAGGATGAAGCAGGATTGAGGTTTTTACTAAAAGTAGAGAGAAAGACGTTCAGGAATGAATAAAGCACACCTAAGCATGGGTATGCATGTCTCATTGAGCCATAATGTGTTAAAAAGACCTTTTTAACGCAGTTCCTAAGCAGAGGAGATAAAAGAGAGACAGACACTCAAGGAGAGATGACATTCACAAATGTGGGTGTGGGCTTCTCAGAGGACCATGGTGTCTAATTGTTAGCCATATGGTGGCTCTCACGTTACATCGCAAAGGGTTGTTTAGAAACCTTTTTGTCTTCCATTTGTCTCTCATGTTAATGAGATTATAAGGTGTCTCCAGAGGTCCCTTGAATGGGATTATAATCTGGTTAAACCAGGGGTGTGCAAGGGGGTTCTATCTTTTAGTGTAAATGGGGTTTCTGGTGAGACCCCTAGAAAATTGTAGGTTTACTGCTGAGAAAAGAGAAGTCTCTATTGCAGTGGTCCTCAACTTTCCTAATGCTTTAATACAGTTCCTCATGCTGTGGTGACCCTCAACCATAAAATTATTTCAGTGCTACTGTTAAGAATCTTAATGAAAATATCTGATATGCAAGATCTCTAATATGCAGCCTCCAAACTGGCAGGTTGAGAACCACTGCTCTAAAGCAGGTAGTAATTGCACTTGACTCCTTGCTTCTCAGCTGACGAGGGGCAGAACCAGATGCTGCAGTGGTGGCTCCTTTCTTTTCTCATGTCCCCATAATTGTCACTATTTAGTTTTTAAGGGTACTTACAAGAATAAATGCAAGCTTCAACTCAGATGTCCTTACTGTAGTGTTTCAGAAACTTGTTTACAGTTCAGAATCCTGATACTTTCTAGGGGTTCATAAAGGTTAATCATGAGACTGTAAGATTTTTTTTTAGCCTCCCCAACTTTGAAAATGCTTGTTGGAGAGTTGGACAGTGCTGCATACCTGTGGGCCTAGCCACTTAGGAAGCTGTGGCGAGGTTCACTTGAATTCTGGAGGTTGGGCCTCCCTCCACAGCCTAGGAAGTACCTGTCTTCTGAATAATATGCTTATGCTGGTGCTTGCTGAAAATAAAGCTTTGTGTATTAGCATCAATAATGTTTGCCCTTTAAATCATTTCACCTACTAAGGTAGGTGTATACTGTATACTAAGTAGTAGTATACTGATGATCTTAAGCCAGTCAGATGTTTGGATTAACAAATTGTGGAACTAGCTTGTTAGAAGCAGCAGTACCTCGGGTTAGTCGAGAGAAAGAATGATACTCAGAGCTTTGCAGAGTGGACTCGAGTCCTGAAATAAAAGAAGTCCATCAGAATAGTGGGTGGAAACATTTCACATGTAGTAGTGTTCGGCGACAGAGGTGTAAGATGTAACTAACAGTAATTCCAGAAGCCAAAGTCACTATTAGGAGATGGAATTGTGTGCGCTGTGAATTTGTTTCTCTGCTATTTTTAGTACCCCTTCCCAGGATGGATTATGTTGAATGAATTTGTGCATGAATCCTTAAGATTTTTATATGTCATCAATTTAGCTCTAGATAGTGTTTCTGAATGATTTGTTGAAGTTTTGGATAATTGAAAGTATTTTCCTAAGGCTGTAAATATTTAGCTTTGTAGTTAATGATTAAACTTAACCTAAACTCTTAGATGAAAAAAGAAATTATTATTTTTCTATGCTTATAAAGCTAACTTTATTCTGACTGTGTGTGTTTGTCTGCAGAGCCAGACTTAGAAGTAGTACCAAGAGAAGAGCAGAAACGGCTCAGCAGCAGTGAAGACAGCCAGCGGAAGGTGCGCGAAAGCTTGATCCCGGTTTGACGTGCTGTTCACTCCAGTAATGTGGCGTGTTGGATGAGTATCGTTCGGCCTTTAGGACCAGTATATTATAGTTTAATATTTAATTTTTAAAAAGTTTTTTTATTGTTATGTGTATGTGTGTGGGGGCAAGTACATATGTGTGCAGGTGCCTGCAGAGGGCGGAAGAGGGTACAGGATCCCTTGGAGCTGGAGTTACACGCAGATACTAGCTCAGTAGTGTCCTGAGAACCAAACTCAGGTCTTCTGTAAGAGAATGTGCTCTTAACCACTGAACCATCTCTCCAGCCTCTAGTACTTTCATTTTGAAAACATTTTAACTAGTTCTAGAATTTAAAATAGGACCGTAGATGTAACAGTCTTATTAAATAAGAAACACAGAGCCAAATGCAGAGTTAAAAGCCCAAGAGGTCAGAGCAGTAGCTAAGAGCTAAGACCAAGACCGCCTTCTTACCCCTCGCTGTCACTGTCCTCCTTCCCCTCAGAAAGAGACCTACTTCCTGTGTGTCTGTCTTTTTATTGACTTTCTGTTCTGCCTTCTCATTGGTTGTAAACCCAATGACCTCCTCGTCACTGCCTGTCTGTACAGACCTCCAGGTCTTCTATGGTTGGTATTGAGATTAAAGGCGTGTGTCTCCATGCTGGCTGTATCCTTGAACACACAGAGATCTGCCTGTCATGTGATCGGGATTAAAGGTGTGCGCCACCACTGCCCGGCTTCTGCTATGGCTTGCTATTAGCTCTGACCCCCAGGCAACTTTATTTATTAACATACAAATAAAATCACATTTCAGTACAAATGAAATATCACCATATAGGACTAGGGAGATTCCTCCTTGGGTAAGAGTGCTTCCTGTATAAGAATCTATAGACCTGAGTTCAAATCCCAATAGTCATGTAAAAACAGCCACAGCCTAACATGGACATGTGTGTTGGTAACCCCAGCACTGGGTCAGAGACAGCTGATTCTGGGGCTCAGTAGCCAGCACCAAAATAAAGAGTTTCAGCTTCAGTGAAAGGTGTGTGTCAGTGGAATGAAGCTGAGTGTTAGAGAAGACACCAGCATTCTCCTCTGGCCTCTGGACCCACACACATGTACACACTCATGTAAACACAGGTGCATTCGTGTACATGCATCATTCACTCGCCCTCAGTCCACGCAAAGTAACTTTAAACTGTTCTCTGAGCCAGCACATAAAATAAGCTCGATTGCCTGTTAAGAGAATCATCGCTCTGGAGTGAGGCCTGTGGTATTGGAGTAAATGCAGTAACTTTCTAACTTCATTTCCCTGTCAGAAACTGGTAGCTACTCTACATGGTTTCAGCCACAATGTTTAACTAGTAGAGACGGTAGTAGAACTGGACTTAATAGAGATGAACACACCGCCAGAGTTTATAGTTGGCATTGACGTTGCTCTTCTTTCTAATTGGTGTTTATTGACTTTGGCACTTAACAGTGTGCCTCCTCTCTACTCAGTGATCTTTAGAAAAAGGGCCAATGTATCTTTAATGTATGATGAGGTAAGCCTTGTAATACTAAAACAAAAACAAACGAAAAACCCTAACTTGTTCTCAGTAAGTGTAGCACATAATTAAGTATAGTGCAGACAAACAATAGACACATTCGGTCTACTCGTTCATAATATCCTATTTTAGAACGAGTTGAATTAGTTTTTACTTAATTATAGTCTAGTGATTTAGAAATATCTAAAACATTATTTTTACTGGTGAAAATTTAAATTGTTTTCTAATTTTTCTTTGTGTATACTCAGTATTTAAAAATAAACTTTTTTAAAAATCTGCAGCCTTAAAGAAGTACTCCTGGGAATAAAATTCTGCTTAACATTCCTCTTTCTCAGTATACAAAACTCAGGATGCACGTGTCAAAGCTAAGTCATGGTTAAACTGTCAAGTGGTAAAAACCAGTGAAAACTAAGGACTTTTAAAAAGAATAGTTCCTTTTCCATTGAATAATGGCTTTTATTTTCTTAAGGTATATTTTTATTTTATGTGTGGGTATGTCTGGTCTGCATGTATACATGTGCACTATTTGCATGCTCGGTGCAGGCAGAGGTCAGAAGAATACATTGAGTCCCCTGGAGCAAGAGTTACAGATGGGTGTGAGCTGCCATGTGAGTGCTGGGAACCAAATCAGTGCTCTTAGCCATGGAGACATTTCTTCAGCACCCCCACAAAAAAACAAGTTATCCATACTGTCAACTTTTCATTAAAGGTTGAAGAAGAAAGAAAGTACAAAAATAATGAAGTAAAAATATCAAGAAGTCCATGCAGTGGTGCTGCTGACAATGTTGATAATGGAGTAAGTCAACAGAGTAGAAACACTGATAACCAACAGTTTCCTATGAAGGGGAATAAGGAACATGATGGGTAAGATTATGGCAATATTTAGCCATGTATGTATAGTTGTTACTGTCCTATAAAACCAATTCTAATTTGGGCTACTATTCATTATTAAATAAATGTTATGCATATATTAGCTATATTCAGCCTTACATGATTGTCAGAAAAACATAAAAGGACATATTTTTCCAATTACACTAATTAATATTTTGTTAAAAAAATAACTAGGGTTGGCAAAAGTAAAGGCATTCCCATGCACTGTTAACAAGTGAAAAGGGTAAATACTTTTTGCAGTTAGCTTGGTAACATGTATCATAATTTGAAATGCACTCTTTCTGTGGCCTACAGCCTCATTCCTAGGGGCAGGTCCTCTAGACTAGGAGAACATGACTTACAAACCCACATGCATACATATGTTAAGGATATTTGTATATTGTGTTACACATGATAAGTAACTAACATAATGTGTAGTAATGATATGTTATATATGTCTCACATATTTACCTAAATATGTTATATGTATGCATATTTTAAGAATACGTATTTTAATATCACCATATCTTGAAGTTGGAGATAATCTAAATGCTTCTCATAAGGAAAGTATTAAGCTATCATTTTAAAATTATAATGTAAAATGAATAACCACATTTATAAATTATGTTACCTCTATAGTGTACTGATTATTTCACAGTTGAAATATATTTATTACATTTAGTTTGATGACTTAGTTTAAGAAAACTTAGTTATAATACATATTGCATTTTTAGTTACATTCACTTTTGACAATTTTTAAACTTCCTGTTGCTTGACCCAATTATCATTCAGTGGTGTGTTGTTTCGTCTCCATGAGTTGGTATTCTTCCTGTTTTTATTGTTATTGATACCTAGCTTTATTCCACTGTGGTCTGATAGAATGGAGGATATTATTTCAGTATTTGTATATTGATGGAGATTTGTTTTGTGCCCTAATATGTGATAAGGTTTGGAGAAAATTTTCTGGGCTGTTGAGAAGAATGTGTCTTTCCTGTTTGCATGGAGTGTTCTGTGGATGTCTGTTAGGTCCATTTGATTTATGAAGTCACTTAACTCTAATGTTTCTTTGTTTAGTTTTGTGCAGATAAACTGTCTATTGGGGAGAGTCGGGTACTGAAGTCCCTCACAGTGACTGTGTTTTAGATCTAGTAGAATGTCTGGGCACACCTGGTTGGTGCACATATGTTTAGAATTGTACTACCCTCTTAGTGGACTGTTCTTTAGTGAATATGAAGTGTCCCTCTTTAATTCTGCTGACTAGTTTTGGTTTGAAGTCCATCTTGTCAGACATTAAAATAACTATGATGTTTGTTTCTTAGTTCCATTTACTTGGAATACCTTTTTCTATCCTTGTTCCTTAAGACAGTGTCTGTCATTGATGGTGGGTCTCTTGAAGTCAGTAAAAAGATGGGTCTGCTCATCTGTTCTTTTTATCAGGGACTTGAGACTATTAAATTAAGAGTTACTACTGAAAGATGTCATGTTAGTCAGTGTTCTTTAAAGGAGCAGAACTGAGCGAATGAGTGCATGTGTTAAGGGAGTTTATTAGACTGGCTAACAGGCCATGGTCTGGCCAATCCAACAATATCTGTCTCATGAGGAAAAGGTTGGGACTCTGGTATTGTTCTGTCCCTGAGACTGGATGTCTCTGCAGTCCCAATTTGTCACTAGAGTTCGGGAGGATTCCTGGAGAGCTGCTGGTCAGTCTGCGTTGGACTCCTGAGGAAGTTGGATTTAATACTGACTGTAGCAAAGGACAGACAGACTGGCCAGTTAGAGTGGGGACAAGCAGGAAAATCAGTTTCCTTCTTCAATGCCCTTTCTTGTAGGCTGCCACGGAAGGTGTGGTTCAGATGGAGGGTGGGTCTTCTTGCTCCAGATAATGGCTTTAAGAAAATTCCTCACAGGAGTGCCTGGCAGCTCGGGTCCCAGTTAATTCCAGATGTGGTCAAGTTGACAGTCAAGATTAGCAATCACACTTGTGTAATAACTCTTGTCATATTGTTGGTTTGTGCTGCTTTCTTAGCCTTGTTTTGATGAACTATCCTGGCATTATTTACTGTGGTCCCTTGGGTGTGTTGTCTTTCTCTTCAGGCAGAATTACTCCCTCTAGTATCCTCTGTAGAGCTGGTTTAGTGTCAGATATTAATTTCTTTTTATCATGCAAAGGTTTTATTTTTTGCTAGGTATAGTTGTCTGGTTGGTAGTTTGGTCTTCCAGAACTTAGAATGTATCTTTTTAGTCCCTTCTGGATTTAGAGGTGTTCTATCAATAATCAGGTTGTTCTGATGGGCCAGCCTTGTATGTGACTTGACCTTTCTCACAGCTTTTTTTATTGTGTGTTTAATGTTTTGACTGTAGTGTGTCGTGGAGAGTTTCTTTTCTAATCCTGTCTGTTTCAAGTTCGGTAAGTTTCTTGTATTTGGATGGACATCTCTGTCTCTAGATTTGGGGAGTTTTCTTTTACATCTTCACTGTGGTATGATTTTCTTTCTTCTGAGATGCACATATTTTGAAGGTTAGTTCTTTTCATTGTGTCCCGAAGTGTACTCATGTTCTATTCTTTTTTTTTCCTCTCACTGACTTTTACTGAGTGATCCAGTTCCCTTCCTTCATCTCCCAGTCCTGACTGTCTTCCACAGGACCCTTCTGTCGGAGTCTTTCCGCTGAGGATTTTACTTGGCTTCCTGAGTTTTTCATTTCCAGCACCACCTCAGTCTGGCTTTTCTCCAGGAATTCTGACTCCTTATTAATTCCATTTTCATATCTTCGATTACCATCTGTGTTTCCTTCAGGTCTTTGCTTTTGTTTTCTTGGGGTACATTCATCTCTCTGAGTTGTTTCAGCACAGTTATATCATTCTTGTGAATTTTTTGTCTACGTGATCTTCTGGGTTGTTCTCCATGGTGTTCATTGCTGTGGAACTAGTAATTTGGGGGCCCATGTCTGGGATTTTGTTGGTTTATGTCCTGGAACTTACACACCTGAGGTCATTTGTGTCTTTCCTTTCTTCTGTTCACCTCACCTTTCTTCCTTTAGTGTGAGCATGTGCGAGGTTCAGGAGAGAACTAAGTTGTAAGAGAGCTAGCTGAGACTTGGTTGTTTTGTGGAACTTATATTGATGGTTTGCAGGTTTGAGAGTAGCTACCGTTTCCATGAACAGACTTTTTCCAACATCCCCCCTTGCTGGTTTTCTTCTGTTGCCTTCTAGTGGGTCTCATCATGTGTGGTTGCTCTCTCTTGAGTAAACTCTGGGCAGTGAGCAGTTGGGGGAGGAGATCTTGGGGAGCTGGGTGTGTAGTCAGGTGGCCTATGGAGTTGGGAGGGGCAGGGCCTATCTGGGAACACTTACGGGGTGGGCACAGGCTTAGTTTGACCTCTTCTGAAAAGCTTTCCTTGTACTCAGACAAAACATCTCATATATCAACTCTGATACGTCACATGCCATTGTTGTATGTTTATGCATTTGCTGAGCATATGTTTAGCTAGTGGTTTTGTTTTGTTTGTTTTGTTTTGTTTTTAGTACATTAAGGTGGAAAAGAATCAGAATTTCACCAAAATTACTTTTCTTTAATTTCTGTCAGTAGAATTATTTTTAAAACACCGGCTGTTTTAATGGATAGTTTTAGAGGTCCTGTCTTCCTTAGGAAGGAAGCGAAGAAAAAAAAGAATGAAAAGTGGGTGTCCAGAGAATCTGTCGTGATGCCAACGATTGAGAAAGCTGGCTTACCACCTGGTGGTTCCCTGCAAATGCAGGATGGTTCCAGCCGCAGCGACACAGACCAGAGTGAGACGAGGTAAAATATGAGTTCCTTACTCCCTGTGAAGGAATAGTAGCTGTGACTACTTACTTGTGGAAATACAACAGGATGTTCTGGGCAAAGAACTAACCTGTATCAGTGTTGCTGAAAGGGAAAGACAGGGCAAGTGACTTCAATAAATGCAGTTTCAATAAAGGGTCACCGTGGAAGTCTGACTGCATTACAGAAGGGTAGACAACTCCTCAGGTTTTTATGCTGGGAATAATAGAAAAGTGGGCAGTAACTGGAGAAAAATGTGCGATTTTAAGAATCTTCTTTAAAAGAGGTGTTTAGAATATGTTTGCACGATGTCAGAATCCAGCGGAGAAGTGTATGCTTACTCGGGGTGTTTTGGTGTGTGTGTCTGAGGTATTAAACTTGACATTTCCCTGAAGATTTATTAATTGTCCTCAGAATTTCTAATCAAAAATTTTTTAAGATTCATTTTTTTAGCACATACCTCTAATCCCAGGACTCAGGAGGCAGAGGCAGGCGAATCTCTGTGAGGCCAGCCTGAGGGAGTTTCAGACAGTCAGGGTTACACAGAGAAACCTCATCTCAAAAAAAATTATTTAAAAAAGTTTTATATGTGTGGGTATTTGCCTTCATGTATATCTTTGTACCATAGGCATGCAGTGTCCACAGAGACCAGAAGAAGGTATTGGGTCCCCTGGAACTGGAGGTATAGATGGTTGTGAGCAGCCATGTTGGTGCTATGAGTCGAACCTGAGTCCTCTGCAAGAGCAACAAGTGCTCTTAGCCACTGAGCATCTCTCAGCTCATTTATTTAAATGTTTCTGGTGTTAAGATCCCTCACTGTTCATTCTAAATAGCTTGAGAAATGGAATATACTAATATGAATTAAACATGAAAATGATGTCCTAAAAGTTAAACTATCATAGACATTTTAAATTCAGTAAAAAAAAAAAAGTATGAAAACAATTCCTTGTAGCAAATGTCATTATGTGTATCATGTGCTCAGTATTTCCTGAATGTAATGCTGAACAGTTGAATAGATTAATCATGCCTGATTTTTCAGAATAGATTAGTTCATACAAAGCAATTTCCCCAAATTATTGAGGGATATGTCTTTATTTAGAAAATATTTGATTCCTATATAAGATTCAGGAATTATTAATAATTACAACAAAAAGTAGAATAATAATGCAGATTCATTTACTGCTGTATCACTGAAAAACCCTTGAAGATAGGTAGGATTAGTTTTCAGACTGTATAGTACGCTCCTGGGTTGTGCTGGGTCTGCCGCTGATCAACTGTGTGTTCTAGGACACTTTGGCTGTCTTTTCTTTGCCTCACTTCTTTGTAAAATGCCTGCTACATCTTAGTCTGTCTTGCAGAATTGTGGACTACAGTGAGGTGAGCATATGAACAGTGCTTATAGTAATGCACAGTGATTGTAGGTCCAGAAAAAGTAAGACCTGTCATCATTTTGAAAAGAATGTTTCCAGTCTGTACTTGGTAGTTTATGCTTGTAATTCAACACTTGGAAAGCTGAGGCAAGAAGTCCACCATGAGTTCAAGGCCAGACTGGACCACATACTGAATTCCAGACTTACCTACGCTGCAGAGTTAGGTCTCATCTTAAAAACAAAACAGAACAAAAAAAGTTTCCTTATGTAAGGACTTCAAAAGCACTTCCCAGATAGGTTGTAGTACCCACAAAACTTTGTTTTTATTGCAAATGACAGTAACAACAATAAATAGGAGCCAGTAATATAGCTTAGAAGATGAAAGCATTTGCCACCAAGCCCGAGGACCTGAATTTGATAACCCAGAACACACACGGCCAAAGGAGAGAACCAGCTTATACACACTATTCTCTGACCTCTTTACTTGCACTGTAACACACGTGTATACACACACGCGCAGACACACACACATACACTAAAAAGAAATGTAAAAAACTTTTCTTGGGTGGCGGTGGCACACGCCTTTAATCCCAGCACTCAGGAGGCAGAGCCAGGTGGATCTCTGTGAGTTCGAAGCCAGCCTGGTCTACAGAGCAAAATCCAGGACAGGCACCAAAACTACACAGAGAAACCCTGTCTCAGAAAAAAACAACAATAAGAATAACAACAGCAAAAAAAAAAAGAAAAGAAAGAAAAAACCCAAACTTTTCTTAATGGTACATTGCTGTGGGATGTCTTTCTGTATGATGTGAATATGTGTTGCTCTGATTGGTTGATAAATAAAGCTGTTTGGACAATGGTGAGGCAGAATAAGGTTAGGTGGTACACTCCAACTGGGGAGAGAGAGAGAGAGAGAGAGGAAGAAGAAAGGCAGAGGGAGGGGAGATGCCAGCCACCGCCAACCGCCACCAAAGGAACAAGATGCCAGCAGACGCGTAAGCCACAGAACACGTGGCAAAACACAGATTAATAGAAATGGATTAATTTAAGATATAAGAGCTAGCTAGCAAGAGGCCTGCCATAGACCAAACAGTTTGTAAATAATAATAAGCCTCCGAGTGATTATTTTATAAGTGGCTATGGTACCCCCGGGGGGCCAGGCGGAACCAGAAAAGCCTTCCGAATATAGTATATTTCTTTCTATCAGAGTAAGTAGCATGTTTTTCCTTTTTCTTTGAGCATCAGAACTTTGATCTAAGTTTAATTCTTTCTGTCCTGGGGATGTGGCTCAGTTGGCAGAGTGCTTGCCCAGAATGCACAAAACCCTGTATTTGATGCCGGCAGTCCACTGTGGGCATTGGTGGCACACACTTAAATCCCCAGCACTGGTGGCCCAGGGAGGAGGCTCAAGGTCATCCTCAGCTAAATAAAAAAATATATGTATATGTTTTAATTCCTTCTTTTGATAGTAATAATTATTTTATCTTTTTCTGTGTTTATAATCAAATCCTCTTATAGAAAAATATTTTATTTTAAATAGCCTGTAAATGTTATTAGTAAGAGAAATAAATTTCAAATGTAGAGGTTTTGTATAAAAGTCAATAATCTTAGATATTCTTTGTATTTCATATAATATTAGTCTTAAAGGATTTTTATTGGTTTGTTTTTTATTTTAGGCCCACAAAGAAAACATCTAATAAAAATAACAAGGTAATGTAAAAATAATAAAAACTGATATTTGTTTTAAAATACACTATAAAAGTAATGATGTATAAGTTAAAAGATAAGAAAGATAAAGTGACCAAATAGAGGACCTTGTTATGGAAACACATTTACCTTAAAAAAAGAAGTAGTAGCTGTTAATAAAAGCGTACTTCTGCCAAGGGTCAGCTCTTTTAAGAACTGTCTGTTTCTGCTTATATAAAACATTGTTTCAAGCATAATGTAAATATTAGAGAAACAGTTTAAAATATGCTTATTTTATAGGCCAGAAAACAAGTATCTGCTGTGGACGACCTTGATGCCTGGAGTGAGTCGTCTGAAACAGCCTCCGAGGACTGCGAGCTCCAGTGCCCCAATTATGAGAGCGTTTTGTGTGAAATTGAGCATCTGAGGACGGAGTGTAGAGGTATGATCACTGTAGAAATGGACAGCTTTCCTGTGTATGGTAATGTGTGCACACTT